>JAQGCC010000227.1:0-47054 GCA_034698905.1 Xestoiulus laeticollis | reverse complement strand
TTTCGAAGCGCGAGAATGACCATTACATTTTTATTTATAAAATAACTATAACTTTAAATATAACGAAAAAACATTTGGCCCTACCTAACATTGTAAACTACTTTGTGTAAAAGTTTCGGTTTATTTGGAGTTACACAGACAACGTGAATGTCGACGTAAGAATTCTCCATTGGAAAGGGTATGGTTGAAAGCCCCCTTAACTTGAATGTTTTGTTTGCTATTAATTCTGCCATTAGGCTATAGCTGTTACAATTGGCTAAAAACTTAACACACGCTATAAGCAAGATGGACTAAATGAAAGTTTGCTGTTGGCATTAGCGGCTAGCTACTTTCTAACTACATGTCCATGTACGTCTTTTATCAAAACCAGTTTACTGAAATTTGTTTTAATGTGTTTCCAGTGCGTACTTTCTCAACAATAGAATGCTGAACAACTACATTTGTACTATTTGTATATTTTGCTAGTCATCCGTGAATGAACAACTACATGTATATCTCACGGTGACAGCACATTTTCTTACATATTTCAAGGTCTGATATACAAATTGAGTATGCAATACAATGCTTAGAGAACATTACATTCAGGAATTGTTTCAGGAATTTTTTCTCCACGGTCTTGGGTGTCGATCAGCTTATTAAATTAACGTGCCTAATTTATTTGAATTCAACGAAGTGAAACATATACTGTATGTGGTTTAAAAATAAGAAATTTACATATAATTTTGACAAAAATATAAAATCTTTCAGGAGTTTTTCAAACTACATTAGCATTTGAGGTTTTCAGAAGTTATTCTGCTAAAATTTGGGAGAAATCTTTGTTTAGAGATTTGCTTTAAACTACATGTACAGCTCATAATTATAAAGCAACATAGGCTTAGGCCTACATTTGCAAAAGAGTCGACTTTTTCTGATTGTTAATTCCTGATGATAAACCTGATTGGTAATTCTCACAAGCTAGGAAAACCTTGAATGTCAGGGTACTTTAAAAAGTCATGGAAGAGACCTGGAAAGCCAGGGAGCTTCTCAAATTGGTCATGGAATACTTCTGACCGAGACTATGCTGATAAAAATGTCATAAACTTATTTAGCCATGATTGGAAAACATTAAAAAAACAAATTAATTTTAAAATACATGCATTTAATTTTAAATCTTCTCCGCAGTCTATCAATTCGATTAAGTTTTTATTAGTTACAAATGTTTTCAAATATTCAGGTTTCAATTTTTTTACTAATGTATTTTACTAGAAATTAATAAAGTAAAAACAAAGTAAAAAAAACCGAAGTATTAATTTTTCAAATACTTATACAGTATAATCATGGAAAAATTCAAAAAATTTCCTGGAAATGAAGTCAGATAATTTCATCCTCAAAACAATGTGGGAACCCTGTAACACGAGCAATAGAACAAACAAAACTTCAACCGCATTTTTGATAATGTACGACTAAACGTGTGGTAATAGGTTTAGTTTTGGCCTAACTTAAACATGAAGGTTTCTTGAAACAAATATAGCAGTTCTAACAATGGAAACATACCAAGTGGCGTTGACAACATTGTCAAGGTTGAAGTTTATTTTTTTCTTACAAAAACGTTTGTGCAAACTTTAGCTAATGCCACAAATTAATGTTACAATTCGAAATGTCGTGAGATGAGAACATGACAGCCACAATCCCAATTAATCGAATTCATACATATCTTGTTACATGTATACTGGTTGCTCTAGAATGCCTGGTTAATTTTTAAAAAATGGATTCTTTTGGTTTGCAAATATACATGTACATGGTATCTTCAAAAATGCACGAAACAGTTTTTTTCAACTAATTTTCATAATTTTGAGGAAGTTACAATGTTAAGCACAACATAAAAGGATGTAAATCTAGTAGGCCTACAGGATTATTTAATTATAATTTAATAAAAAGCATGAATTATATTTTAAAACTTGTTTTTTTTTCTGAACATTTGGATAATTGGAATTTTAAAAAGAAAAAGCGTTTCTGCACAGTTTTGATAGGGGGTCAAATTAACCAGTTGACTGCACCTATAATGCGAGGTTGTTTGAGGTCATTCCAACCAACTTGCAGGGTGATCCGGCCCCCTGTGTTATTTAGTATTCTACTAATGGTGATCATATATGACCAACATAGATGCCTATAATCTTAGGAACAATTTGAAAGCAGTTACAAACATATAACATCCATACATGATTGTATAGATACATTATGTTGGTTGAATTGGGTTAAGTAAGGTCAGGCAGGCAAGAATAATTGATGACTAACTTATTGTTAAATGGTCAAAAAGGGGCAACACTTAGAATTTAGAAGAGAAAAGGCAATAGGAAGTTGTAAGGTCAGGATCGATTTTTAAATGTAGGTCCCTTTCTCATGCAGGCCTGACGAGATGGGGGGAATTCCCAGGGTTTCTAGGGGCCTGGACAGCGATGTTTTTTAACGAATTTCTCGCAGTTTTGAGTGTGAAAAAAATGGTGAAAAAAAATGGTCTCATGTGAATATTTTTCATTAAACCTATACGTTTATAAAGTTTTCAATATTAAATACATGTAGGCTATTCCTAAAATTCGTACGTATATAAACGGTCATATGATCATTTATAAAATAATAAATTATCCAGGGGGAATGACAGTTGGCTGGTATCAAAAGATGTATCTCAGCATTGGCAGGAAGGCCACAAATAATAAATAAACAACTCCAGATATCTCTTGTGAACAAGTTTAAAGTTCTACTTTTAAAAACTGACCCGAACAGGTCCGCATTAGCTCAAGAAAATAAGTCAGTTTTAAAAAGCATTGCATTACGATAGTTGTGCACAAGCTGTTCCAAAAAAGAAATATTTACACTACGACATGTTTTCATACAGGTGTAAATCAGTGCAATAATATTAGACCAGGTGTTCAACAAAACTTGTGCCTCACAATTAAGCGTACAGTAGAAGTAACTACATTAATTCTATAGTCAATTAAAATTTTATATGGACTGTAAGGCCTGACTGTGGCTAATAAAAGGGTTTGAGCAATTTGGGAGACCTTGCTTCGATTTTCGATCATTTTAGTTATTCCAACTTAGTTTTTAGGGTTTTACAATTGTTTTAAGGCAAACTCCGAGGAAGTCTCTTTAGAAATCGGCCTTGACCCCTACTGTCCCTTCCTCTCTAAACGGGAAACCCTCTAAACATTCTCCCTATTTCCTCTTCCTATTACTTCTACAAGGGAGGGTTGCAGTCGTTGGTTCAGGTTTTTAAAAGTACTTCATTGTTACCTGTCGAAGGACAAGTGTTAATATTAATGAAGGTGAAAGATAAGGATACAGATCATAAGCCCTTGATAATTTTACATAATCATTGAAGCATTCGTAAACTTGATCTAATGGAAACTTTGTAAATCCTATAAATTTTATCATTCTAATCAAGCAATGCAATTTTGGGAGGTAATTAAAGCATTACAATCAATGCTAGGAAATTACACAAAGCTGTAATAAATAACGTTCTAAATGACAAAATGGAACGCGAAAGTTTCTTGCAAGGCAACAAGCTTGGTAAGAATCCAAAATTTAAAAAAAAATAAATAAAAATAAATCACGAAAATCCCAAAAAAAATTCTTCCAAAATTAAAAAATCGATCCTCTATCCCCTGCTCATAACGGCATCCATTCCATCTTGACCCCCCCCCCCCCCCACCCTTATGGACGCCTAGTTTTTTTTTATTACAAATTAGGTTGCAGGATGTAACATGTATGGGTCGGCCAGAAGCTAATTAACTACACGTGAATCACAAATGGGATTGTTTTGACACTTCTGGTGTCCCGTGGAAACACCAGATAATTTTTATTTCTTTGGAGACACATGCATGCATGTCTACCCTTTATTCCTCTCTTTGCGTAATCTCTCAAATCTCTAAAGATTAGCACACTCCAGCATACCCCCATTGAGGACGTCATTTTTGAATTGCCTCAATTTTGTAATAATTAATAGGTACGTTCACGAATTCTACATGTACATGTATGTTTGAGTCGTATATTTTCTTGTACTAAATAAAATTTAAACAAATTTATGGAACAGGTTGTGCTTCTGATGGATAGTGTTGAAATCAAATAAGTCTCCTTCACCGAACTTCCGAAGGGGGACAATTACAAAACAGAAATCCGAGTGAAGTACGTAACAGACATGTTGAGTCGTGTTTACCAAACAAAAATCTGTCTGCCCTGTGCTTTTTTAACCAGGAATATGTGTCCGAATACAGACAAAATTCTTGTATGTATAAGCTTATAAATACACCGATCGTTTTGCATTTCAAATCATTTGACAAAACACAGAACATGTAATCGTCAATATTTGCTTTAAAATCGTTTTATATGCCACTAATTAGCATGCAAGGCCCAATGCCAAGTCTGGCAACCTGGCAGAAGTCCCAGGTTTCAAATCCACGTCTCCTGAAACCAAGGTGATGCATCGTCTTCTGTGCGTCACTAAATAATTTCGGTAAACAGACCGCAAAAATCCACCGTTTATAGATCGAACTCATGATGTAAAATGTCAAAGATCACTGCTCATTAATTTCATCCTGGCCTTCTACATCAAGATTCGAATTTGAGAACTACATGCACTAGTGACCTTGGTGGGGTCAGATTGAAAGTTCTAATTTCGTTGCTGTCATTGTATTTTCAAAATAACGGCGGCATCATATAGTAGCTCTACAATAGATTTTCAATTTATTACGCGTAGGAAATGCCCACTGAAAACATGTAAATAAATAATAGGCAAATTGGAGCTACTGTACACTCACCATTCAGCGCCCAATGGGTTCGTTTGCAATGGTATAATCCTCGCGCAAGTCTGCTCTCACGGCTAATTTAAAGCGGTTATATCCGAAACGTGTTATTTGTTTTCGGTGGAAATTGGCACATGTGCTCAAGGTGACAGAAAGGAAAATTAATTAAAAAAGTCTCTTCCGTATACGATGATACATAGCCGTGTGATGCCACATCCTATTCATTCCCCAGGCAACGTTTTGGAGAGCAGAAGAGTTTTCACTAAATTGAAACGGCGCTTCTGCTTACAGAAGTGATTACGTAATTTGTTTTGCTCGGGTTGCTTGGGAGAGGCTATTCTGAATGAGTTCTCGTTTTTTTCTGAGATTTCAGAAATTTTATTTTACTACTATTATCGAAGGTAATATATATGCATACATATACTAAATCATATATATATATAAAATTGCAATACATGTACATATACTTGTATTATAAATGTTCGAGCTAGGGCTGTATGTATTGCACTCGAATCATTGAAAAGTGCATTGCATATACTGTATCTCGATCCGTGCACGCACATGCGGTTCTCAAACTTGTGACTGTTGCCCCGGCTACCCCAAACCCAAATTGGGTATTGCAAAATTTTGGAGTATGCGGAGTTTTCCGTGTGAGCAACCCTATAAATAAATGCAAGGTGGCCACAATATATCCATCTTGGTGCCCACCAAAATGGTGAGAAGGTGTGCATGCGTACTGTCATGTACATACATGTATATAATTATGGCGATTTGGTAGTGTGTATATGCATGGCAAGTGGTTCTCAAACTTTTTACGCCACGGCCACTGCTATATCGCTAAATCTTAGTGAAAATTAAATATTATTGTGGAACCATTTGCATACGCTTGCGGAACCCAGTTTGAGAACCGCTGGTATATCATATATTGCACAATTTATTGACTGCAATGACAATGTTACATATTAATGCTGCGCAAAGTATATGCTCGAGTGATATCCTGCATAGGCAAGGAATGGTTAAAAATAGCAGGATGCCCACCAAGATCTGGTGAGCATGTAGTGATATGGCGACTTTGCAGCATATGGCATGTGCAAGAGGAGA
Organism: Xestoiulus laeticollis; assembly: GCA_034698905.1. Taxonomy (NCBI): domain Eukaryota; kingdom Metazoa; phylum Arthropoda; class Diplopoda; order Julida; family Julidae; genus Xestoiulus; species Xestoiulus laeticollis. The sequence goes on along the minus strand of JAQGCC010000227.1, from coordinate 41,175 downwards.
GTACATTGAAGTTAGTAGGATATTTTTTACACGTACCATTCATTTCTTTGAAATTTCTGCAAAAATGCGGTCGATTCAACAGAGTGCACCTCGTGCAACGTGCCATATGCCACAATGTCACCATGCCACCATATGCTCACCATCTTGATGAGCATGCACTCTGTCTTACTGTTTGAAATCGTGACTGGGTAGTTTCCCAAATCCACCTGACATGTCCAAACCACTACTTTGCTCGTTGCATCTATGCTTTGCTCTTGAGCGCTTGGTCATGTGCAAATCTAGCTACATGTAAGTTAAAATTTGCGCTTATGTTAAACTTAGCCTATTGTTTGTAGATATTGTGATTAAACAAGAAGTTTACCTCATGCACAATTTTATTTCACGTACATGTAGATTAACTAATTTTAATATGTGACCAGACGACTTGCATGAAGTAGAGCTGCGTCGATTTGGACTTCCCTTATTGAAGTATTTAAGAATTTTCTTTTAGTAATTTATGTATATTTAGCTCAGAAATAATAATGATCACTTTTCATTATGAGGCCCACTTGAGGTTAAAGTAACTATTTCTTAGTATCTCTTCCGAGAATGTGAGAAAACATTTTGCTGATTTAAATTACAGTGTGACGCATTCAAAGAGAAATTAAATTCTTATAATGCCATTGCATGTAGGCTACAAGTATTAAAAATATGGTGCTACAGCGCATAAGGTTATCGAGTAATCTAAAGGCGTGAAGTATATGCTGTGCCTTTGTCTGCATTATAAATTACATGCATTAATGCTGTAGAAGTGCATGAACGGCTGCTTTATCCATCACACTATTTTCACAAATTGAAGTTTTTGGGAATATGTCATTACATGTATTTGTCTTTTATCTATAATTCCCAAATTTAAGATATGAAAAGGTTTCCAACTTTATAACACTTTTTTCTTTTTTATATATAGGCAACATTTATAAATAGATTATAACGATGTAAAATGATTTCATATTGTATGTATACTTACAACTACATGCATGCATGTGTACACACTTTCCTCCAATTTATGTCATAAACTTCCCTTGAACGCTTTCAATTAGCTGTGATTTAATTTATATGTGGGCTAACCAATAACTACTGCATATCTTCCAAGCTGTTTACAAAACAGACTCAATATCAATTCTGAAAGATAAACAGTACTTAAAGTTCCTCATCAGAAATTCAAAAACAAGAAATTAAATGGCAATACTGCTTACAATGTCTTCAAATAAATCCTAGTGAAGGTAATTTGAGTACAAACAACATTATTTGAAACAATTTCAGTATTAACAAGTCGTCTGTCACTTAGGTCCCCTACTGTATAGCCACTTACTGTGTTACGCCTTATCAAGTCTTATAACATTTAATAACTTTAAATTTTCATGAGATATATTACAGTAATCAAAAATCATGTTTTGATACAAATTTTATTACATAATTTAAAAGTTATTTTTATTTAAACTTCGCTGGGTTGTGAAAACTTGACTGTAAAATTAATTTTGGTATTTATTTTACTTGTGCAATGTATATAATGTACATGTACATGTAGATTATATCTCCTTCAATATGCCGTTTCTGTGCTGACGGTAGAGTATTAACGTACAGGTATCTAATAAACGTTAATATTGGTTGCTTAAAAAAGAATATATAAGTTTAAAATAAAAGGTAGGCTAACTAATTAGGGGAACACTGTTCTATACAACCTGTAATATTATTCACGCACTTATATATTTATCCATGTACCATTAATTCATTTTCTGTTTTTTTTTTTTGCAGTTGCAATGTGTTTTGAGATAATTTTCCATGGATTCTTTGTCTACAACCAAAAACATGCTGTGCGGTAGATTGAATTACATTTCCTGAAGGTATGTTCAAGTAAGTTTGTCGATCACTTAATTTTGTTGTGATGCCTTTGGTAAACTGACGCCATCTTTTTTATCTCCTTCGGCATACCGAACATGGTTTCCATATGATATGAAATTAAGCTGCTATTTTGCCCTTCTGATAATTAATTATACGGGTAAACCATTAATGTCAAATTGACATCAGTCATTAAACTTAAGAGATTAAACTTGAGCTTGTTTTTCCTTCAGTCATTGAATTGTTTGTGCAAATTGAGCTTGAATTTAATATTTGAATCGAAATCTTAACCCATTGAAAATGTCTAATTCCAAATTGAGTGCACTCCTACATGTAAAGTCAGCAGTTATTTCAATTTTTACTGGATTCTTTGTTAAAGGCTAAAACAATTTTGCCATGTAAAAGATTAGTAATTATGTCAAGGAATTACCATCGTGATAGTCACGTAAGCAGCACATGCTATATTGCTGGGTGATATATTGCTTCTAAATTAAGTGCTCGGTTTTGTGGTAGGCCAAAGAGAAAAAAACATTGGAATTGGTGTTCAGTGAAACCTGTGAATAGCACAAACCACTGGGACCAAACCAAAAGTTGTGCTCTTGGAATTCACAATTTCAAGGTAATTTTGTTGTACATGTAGTGGCTATTCACAGGTTTCACTGTAGGCTAGTTAGTTTTAATCTATTTTTTTAAAGTCATTTTAGAATTATGCATGCTTGAATAAAGTTGAATTTCATTGACTTAACTTGTGTATCCTGAATATTATTTGAGTCTCTATTAAACACCTGCATATATCTTTTGTCAGCATCCAATTTATGAACTCAACAGTAAATTCTATGTGTAATCTTGTTGACTCAATCATGTGTTGATTGATTTTTCCATGATGTATGATATTGTTTTAGTAAGTATTGCTGTGAACATTAGATGCATAGATAGTGAAGTGAGTTTTCTTGAGGTAGGCTGTAAATTTTCGCCACATTAAATTGTTTACTATATGTAAACACTATGGGTGTTGCGATTACATTAGTTTGGATTTAATATGCAAGACAAGCTCTTTGATGCACATCCTGGACATTCTGTGTCCATGCACTTTCATTCGTAATGGACTTGAGACGCAATTCAGGCTTATCTAATCTATAAAAATGATGGCAAAGTTCTTAGTTGGACATTAGATGAAGAAAACGAGTGATCTTTGCCTCCCTTGGCAACACATGCAGTATAAATAGTTGAGATCTAGCTGCGCAATTTTAGTACGCGAGTATTAAGCAGATGGTATCAATATCTTTTCCATCCTCTGGCCAGTGAGCCTATTTTACTCGAAAAAATGAGATACGCGACATTAATATTAGCCACCAGTTTTATAATAGGATCAATAGCAGGTAAAGTGCCTAAATAAGGGAAATTAATCTTAGTTTTAACAAGGGTCTGAAAGTGTTTGATACTGAATTCCTCTGGGACGTCCTGATGTTGCCGCAAATCTTCAGATAATTGAAAAATCCTGGAAGATGCTTCACTCAATATGTTGGAATATGCTTCGATTCTAATGTGCTTTGCAAGATGTGACTCCTTATCAAAGTATGCAGAATTCAGGAGAAATTGTAGAACATCCCGTTACATCTGTTCACTTCGGGAAGGATCGAATAATGGAAGCTTATAACTGGAATGGAGAATTTGAACAACAACAAGTGGGACTTAATAACAGTGTTAATCAGTTCCTGAATAGATACTGTTTTTTTTTCTGCAAAATTGTCTCTTTAATGGCTTTCTCAAAATTATTCAAAATTAGTTTCTCATTAGATGTTTATTGTTTTAAGCATTATTTTTATTGTCTAAATCTTTTTAAATGCCCCTCATCCGTGTTTTTCTTTTTAATTTAATGAAATCAAGCAAACTTGCATTTCATGCTTTTCTGGTTATTTTTTTTCTTTCTGTGTGCAAACCCTAACAATTGTGATTGGAAATCTTTAATCTTGGATATAAAATTTTGTTTTTCAAAGTGAGGCAGTTATCTCGGCTCTGCATGATATCCCAGTGGAATTTAGTTGTCAGAGTTCATTGTTTGATTTTCACGAGGTTCCACCATTTTGACAATAGCTTTCTTTTTTAAATCTATCTTTCCAGGTCCCTTAACACCCACTAATAATCAGTGCTCATTAACATGTATTGGTAAGTACTTCTTTTCATTAAGATCATTAATTGCAATCCATTATCTTGATAGCTCTTGGGTTAACCTTTTCGTCATGCAATAATTATAAATCAAATATTTGTAAATTTTAGCAGTTCAATGCACATTATTTTAGTTAGATTGCTCATATGGGATAATCTAATTAAGAAATGATTATACGTTTTTAATTAAATCAAACTTTTATTTCCAAAATAATGATATACTAAGGACTCCTCTTGCTCAAATACATTGGGTTTTCTTCTTATTTTTTACTTTCTTTAAATCATGAGTATTTTACTTGAAAAAGTTACTAGGTTGCCTTGTACGGGTGGGTTTTTTTCAACCTGGGTGCCACAAAGGGCCAGCAGGAAGGGTCTAAAATTTGACATTTTAAGTATTAGTAGTAAATAGAAGCATATTATAATTTTTTTATTAAATAGATTATCTGTCAAAGCCTTTTGATATAAAAAACTTATGGTGTTATGGTACATCAAGACAATTTTAGCAGCCATTTTTAGTGCCATGAGTTAAAAGATTGACAAGTATACACTAGTTGTATAAGAAAAATAAATTATTTTTGAAATATGGAAATTGTGAACACAATAATAGAAACGCCGAGAAGTTTAGGAATTGCATTGAAAGTACTTCAGCAGGAGGAATGGCTTTCTTGCTGTCATGATAGTTCAAAACCTCTGGAGTTCATTTTAAAATGTTTAAGACTGTAGGCCTATTGATGGCAAAAGGTGGTCCAGCATTATGGGCCATCTTTGGCTTTATTTAATTTTAGGCCCATTAAGCGACCATTAAGGCTCAATCTAAATCAACTTTTTTTTTCTAAATCAAAGCTTTTTTCTTATTTCGTCTATTATGTAATTTGATTGCTTTATATTAATTTTTGCTACCTTTTAATTTTTGACAGACAACAAAAAATTTATTTATGAAATTGGTAAATCCTATGTTTACAATTATGTTGCTGAAACGAGTACCAAATTACAAAGGAACGGAGCACAAGAATCAAACATTAGGATTCGAGCAACAGCTGAATTTGAACCTTTAACAAGCTGTGACTATATTTTGAGGGTGCGTACTAATTAGTTTACTGTTGATAGCATAATTCGCTTGTTGTAAAAATTCCTTGTGAGACATCTCCATGTTTATATTAGTTAAGAGATGTATTTCTCGAAGACCCAACTTCTGATCACACGGTCACCGGGGCTAAGGATTTCCAAATTGCTTTGGAGCGTTATCCATTGCGCTTCAGCAATCTGGATGGCCAGATTAAGAGCATTTGCCCAAATAATGACGAGCCCATTTGGGTGGTAAATATCAAACGAGGTATTTTATCCACCTTCCAAAATGCTATGGATAATTTGGAAAAAGAGCAGAGTTTGCAGGAGGTAAGTGTGATAAAGTTCTCATATTACTTTTTTGTGACTGTCTTTGGGTTATAAACTTCTTGTAGTTAACATTACATTAGGATATCTAGAAAGGAGGGAATTAACTTTTTTTTAGAATGAACAAAATAATGTTGAACATCATTTGTTTGTTAATGCATTTTGCTGATTATTTCATAACTTAAGTTTAATTGTTAAATTGATTTTTTTCCGATCAATCTGCAAGTTGTGCATGCAAGTTGGTATTTTAGTTTAGGGTTATACCTAATACCTAGTATGTAACCAAGATAATGTTTGACATTTTCAAAAAAAGTAATGAAAGGTTTTATAATTTCTGTGTGGCTTCTTGGCGGCCATCTTGTTTTTGGTTTGTCACAATATTAAAGATCTAATATTTTTTCTCTATCAAAGCTCATATAATAATACAATAAGTTATATATGGGGATACAATTTGAAAAATTATTAATTATGTGTAGTATTTTCAATTAAAATTGTAAAGAAAGTAATTTGCAAGAATATAATATCTTAACAGTATGTTAATTGCCTTCCCTGAGAAGAAGCTTTGTTTCGTCGTTGAGTACAATATGAATGTTATAAAATTGTTTCATTTAATATGTTGAGAATCACTCACTCATTCAAATGCCTATACAATTCTTACAACAATAGACTGATATCACCGGAGAATGTTTGACTCATTATACAATTGAAGAGGGGACTTGGCTATCCAATGCCGTTATTAAGAAGTCAAAGGATCTCACTGATTGCATAGGTCGCACTGACCATTACACATCATTTCAGTCGAACCCTTATCATCCAAAAATTGTAAGCAATGTCGTGTTGGTAGATTCCTTGGAGAAATTTGATAAATATTTCAATTTGACTTAATTTTACGTGATTTAACAGTCTTCCAAAACGCCATCTTTGGTCGAGAGTCATCATAATTGTGAGCAGCTAATTAGTCGAGGCCAACTCCAGAAATCTATTTGTGTGGAAAGTCACAAGTTTCAGCCATTTTCTGAAGGAAAGGGCACTGGTGCAATTTCAACAAATACACAGCGCTTAGAATTACTCAAGGAAGAAAAAGGAAAACATTCGAACAAACGTAACGAGCTTTTTTTTACAGTATATTTGTCATTTATTAAGGAAGTAAGATAGCATAACCGGATAATGGATAGTATGTAAAATCTTGGGAAATCTATCATGTTGTTCGTGAAAAATTTGGGACCATTTCTTGGGACCAAAAATAACATTTAAAGGCTTACTAAATCAAAGATTATTAAAAGCAAAAGATGTTTGTATCTCAGTTGACTTTTTAAAAAACCCTTGAAGGAATTCTCTTGTAATATTTAACTTTAACATTTATACCGATTTTTATAATTTTTTATTGTCATTTTTTTGAGTCATTTATATCAGAACTAGCTTGTCACATTTCCCTTATAGAGGAAAAATAATATGGGAGAATAAACCTGACATTTGTGACGTTTTGAAAGGCATGCTTTAAAGTTTTACTTAAAATTAATGTCGGGATTTCATTGTAATTATTTAGAGGTAGCGTTCAAACGCTCGAGTCTGCTGTTTGATCATAAGTACCGTGAATTTGGAGAAAACACAAACGAAAATGATGCCGAAAACGCTCTCCACGAGTTGTGCCAGGTTTCCACCGATGACATCCGACCTGAAACACCAAGACTGTTCTCTCGGCTGGTGCATAAATTGCAGGAACTAAATTATAACAAACTTTTGGTTATCTATAAAAACGTTGACGAAATATGCAATGGCAACAAGAAAGCAAGGTAATGATGTAGGCTAGATAGTTGAATTTACCGACATAAGCATATTTAAATCATTAAACAAAAACTATTTCAATTCCCTTTTTTGCTAAATGTAAGTTTCACTGTTTTTATTTTAGGAAATTCTTATATGATGCCATCCCTCTTACAGGAACTGTTGCTGGTGTCACGCTCATGAGGGACTTAATTTTGAATAGCGAGATTTCAAAGAATGAAGCAGATACTTGGTTACTCATGCTCAGCTTTCTGCCCAGACCTAGCAAGGAAATCATAGCTTCTAGTATGGTAAGAAAACAGTCAAAATACTATAGTAATTGATAAGATATAAGTTGTTAGAAATTACATGTTCATCACAAAATGATAATGTTAAATTACACCGTATGTGACTTAAAAAAAATAATTTTAAAAAACATTACAGCAACCAATACATATACACAAAATTCCATGTTTTTTAGGTTTAATTTTCAATGCCAAAAACATACGTGGCATTTTGTGCTGTAAATACATTTTTACTTTCTGTATTGTTGTGATTGACACACAAATGGTTGTCAATGTCACGAAACTACGCAAGTTAATAAAAAAAATCGAGGAAGTCAACTTTTTATCTAATAAATAGAATAAAACCGGGTTTGGCCAACTAGGATTTAATTGCTGGTGAAGGAGTCCAAATAATATCAAATCCTGAAAGCCTTGAGATTTCATGATCTATCGATCAAGCCATATAATCTAGTTCTTATTAACATGTAGTACAGAGTACATTTCGAGTATTTGAAAAACAAATTATCGTTTGTGCACCAATTGACGTCTATCGATCATCACCATAATATAATTGTTAGTTTCCAAGGCATAGGCTCTGGTTAATTTCTTTACTAAATAATCTCACTTTTATAATTTTTAGTTTGCATTAAACTGTATACATTTTAAGTGTTAATTGATAGTTATTTTATTAAGATGAAAATAACTGTTGTCATATATTACACTAATCATGCGTGAATTAAATCAAATTAAGCATTATTGATCGATTTATTATTTATGTAATTGTGTTCAGAAAACAATAACTTGTCAAATGAACCGATTTAAATGATGTTTAAGATTAATTATTAATACGTTTTTATATCTGTTACAGCCATTATTACGGTATTTTTATGCTGACAATAAGGTTCTAAATTGAATTGAATTGATAATTTCTTTTGAATTTAGACTTGCCCTTTGAGCTTTTGAAAGGGATCGCATATTAAATGTGATCCCTTTCAATCTATTTAGATTACAAATGACAATATTATATAGTCATCTTCGTGATGTCAATCGTATTTATGTGACTGTTTCACTGTTTTTCTTTGGCCAACTTTCTTCTACTTAAATTAATATATAATTATGAAAGATGTTTTCGTTTTAATTGAAATGACTTTGCCTTATTAATAATATGAACTGAACTTTAGCCCAACAAATTTGGTAAATCCAAAATACACGACCTTCTGTAAAAGTCAACTAACGAAATATGTTTTCGTAGGTTGAAACCTCGATTGATTCTTTTTATCATCATTAATAATAAATAGATTAACTTCAATGCTTACTTTTCCAAAATCTTACTTAGATCCAAATTATTTTTATAAACTGGCAAGTGCATTACTTAGTCAAGAATAGACAATGTTATATTAATGCTTTAATATTTAAGACTTTGGCATTATTGGATTAATATTGCAATTTTAAGTAATATCTAATTTCCATTGAGATAAATGCAACAAGAGACAGTAGTGTAAAATATATGAACCGATTTAAATGATGTTTAAGATTAATTATTAATACGTTTTTATATCTGTTACAGCCATTATTGGACAATCCATTTGAATTTCCAAAAGGACTTTTGGCAGTTTCAGCTTTGACCCATTCATATTGTAAATCCAATCCTGATTGCAAAAAGGATGTTGAAGTGAAAAATCTCGTTAAAAAACTAGTATACCATCTGAAAGGGAACTGCCGTTCAGAAACTGATCAGGAAAAAGAAATTGTAAGCTGCTGGTTAAGTTTAATTAAAGAACTCTATTAAAAATAACGGAAATGTTATTTTTATGTGTGATAAAACTATATTGATGACATTCTCAAAAATCGTGCAAACCTATAAATATACCTATACAACCTGAGTCCGAGATGAAAGAAAATCTCAACTGAAATGTATTAAATGAACCCAAAGTTGTGGATGCATTTATAAAATTGTTATGGTTTGTAAATGACTAGGTACAGATCGTTTTGTTTAAAAAAAAACAGATTTCAAAACCTTAGTTTGACTTCATTTTTTTTAAAAAAATAGATCACATATTACAAGAGAATTTCATTTATATTATTTAAATCTTTAAAAAAGAGCTTTTAATACAAGTAGGGAATTTTGTGTTTATTTGCTACATTATAAATAAATACCATTTGAAAAGGTATCTTTTATTAATATATTTGATCTCACTTTAGATACTTGTCACACTAAAGGCTCTTGGTAACATTGGGCACATTGAAGATGCACTTCCTATTCTCAATGCATGTTATCAATCTACAGCAAATCCTATTGAAGTGCGTTTGGCAGCTTTGGATGCCTTTAGGAGACTCCCATGCAATTTTAAGGTGAATCAAAATAACCTGATTATGGCTTTCTCTTAAAAGGTTACTAATGAGTAATTTTTTTAGAGAGATGCGATCTTTGAATCCTACTTTAATTTTGAAGAAGATGCTGAAATACGAATTGGATCTTATTTGGCCATCATGAAATGCCCGAATGAAAACATTTTAACTAAAATTAGGGATAATCTTGACAATGAAGAGGTGAATCAAGGTAAAGTGGCTGACATATTTCTGTGGTTTTTTAAATATAGTAGCGTATTATTTCTCAAATTAATTGCACAAAAAAATTAAATTTGATTCCAATAATGTGTTGGTAAAATATAAGAGTGTAATTGTAGGCAATTTTTTTATTCGAATTTTTCCAACATATGCAGATTGTTGTATAATATACATGTTTGCTCAAAAGTTAGTTCCTTCCCAATTTTTTTCCTAACCGATATAGCTGGGGAAATTCTGTTTGTGTGGATATAAAGGAAATCATGGGTACTCTATCTAGCCACTGATGTTGATAGGCTTTACCTATGATCATTTTTTCATGAGAACTCATTAAGCGAAGCACTTAGGACAAAATGTCGAAATTAGGGAAAGAAAGAATGGTCTGTTTTAATGAAATGAGCTGTTTTCGTCTTCATTGACAATTATGTAAAGTTGCTACAATTTTTTAAGAACCAATTGAAACATTAAATGGTAGCTGCGCTGCAGCACAGTGGTGCACTGCAGTAAATATTTTTTTTTTTAATATTAAAGCTCATACATTATTGTAGGTCGCTGCGCTGCAGCACAGTTGTGCACTGCAGTGAAATTTTTTTTGAATAAGCTTCTACATTATCGTAGGTAGCTTCACTGCCGTGCATCATTGTTCTGCAGCATAGCTATGATTTAGTGATTCCCTCTGTTCTTAAAAATATTGTGACAACTATAATTAATTTTCAATGAAGACTAAAACAGTTCAATACTTACAAATTAACCATGCTTTTAATTTTACTAATTTGACATTGTGTCCTAAATGTTACGGCTAATAAGTTTTTATTTGGATTTTGATCAAAAAAAAGTTTTAAGTAACATTTAATACCATCAATGGCTAGAGCACCCATGACTTCCTCTCTAACCACGCAATTTTCTAACCGCAAAACTTTCAAAGCTATTAAAAAATAGAATAAAAAAAAAGAAAACTATTGTCAATTTTTTAATATATCAAGTCAAACCATACATCTCATTTTTTGTGGATACCTCAATTTTAATAAATTGCAAGCAACAAAAAATGTTCACTAAGATTTTCATATTGCTTTTATTATCCTTATATGTTCAGTGGGATCATTCGTTTGGACACATTTGACCAGCATTCAAGAGACGTCCGATCCATATAAGATGGAAATTAAAAAGATTTTGACTAATAGGAAATTACAAAAGAAATTTTCCACAGATGTTCGAAAATTTTCACGCTACTTTGAAGGTTCTTTTTTCATGGATTCTATAAAGACTGGAGCACTTGCTGATGGAACCATTATATTTTCTCCTAAATCATACCTGCCCCGATCTTCAACCTTAGGGCTAACAGTAGACATTTTTGGCGAATCCATTAATCTTTTTGAGGTGAATTTAAAAAAAAATGATGTGGGAACATGTTGTATTCTTGACTTTTAGCATATATAACACTTCTTTTTTGTGTTTTTGTATTAAGGTTGGAGGACGTGTGGAAGGATTTGAATTCTTGGTGGAATCGTTTTTTGGGCCCAAGGGATATTTTCCAGATGATACCATCCAAAAAATCTTAGAGTCTGCCAGAGATAAAAATTCTTACGATGAAAATAAACTCGACCGAATCGCAAAAATAGTAATTTATTATTATCAGTTTCATTCATTAAGATTTTCCTTTTTTCCTTTTTTAAAAATATAATTTTTTGCGGTTTTAGTTTAACGTGAAACATTCATCTAAAGAAGATCCCCGTGGAGAAATGTTTATGCGCATATTTGGCAATGAAATAAATTTCATGCAGTTTAGAGGATTTGAGCAACTTTTACAACGTTCAACAGACGGATTTAACATCCTTCATGAATTGATTCAGCTGACTCATAAGGACGATAGCGAATATAGCAAAAGTTTCATGTTCCTAGACAGCAGTATCATCATACCAACTTCCGTTGGATTGCCTTTAAATCTTACTGTAAATGGAACTGCAACTGTCAATTTGAAAGCTGGAGCACGGTTGGATCTCAGTCAGTTAAGATCGAAGAATTTGTCTTTCAAAATGAAGGTTCAACCAAGGTAAAGAGATGCACAAACTTTTAAACACCGATTTAATCTAACTGCATTATACTTTGGAAGATTTAAAAAAATTTGATTGTGATTCAAAACCCAGGATTTTAATTTTTGATAAAATGTTTTGTATATAATAGAATGCACGTCTATATTGTAAAATTATTTCTGCTATATTTTAATTTTTAATATTATTCTAACCTGGTTATCTTTAATATATGTCGCAGAAGAGTTAAAGAGAGCAAAGATTTGTAAAAAAAAACCAGTTCGAATGCCAATCTTGATTTTTATACCAGATATGCAGAGTTGATAAGTTATTGTTTGCTCATTAATAATTTTGCCAATTTTTAAAAAAAATATGTTCTTATGTAATAATGCGTGTTTATTTAGTGCATCTGTGGAAATTGCTGGTAGTATGATTTTGGATGCCTTTGTAACGCGAGCCGGATTGAAAATGGTAGCGACAATGCACACTTCAACATATGCCAATGGACAAATAATGTTGAAGAATGGGGAAGTTTTGAAGGCAAATATCGACATGCCCAAAAATCAGATGGAAATCTTTGACATTCAGTGAGTTTAGCTTTTTTTAATTGTAACTAGAACAATGTTTTATTTGGGATAATATGTAATTATGTTTGATATTGATTTTAGATCAAAACTATACATCCTTGACGGACAAGAAGAAAGAGTGCATGCACCATTGGTTGCTGACCAAATGAGCCTAAAGAAATGCACAGGTCAGGGAATTTCAAACGTTATCGGAATGCAGCTTTGTGGGGAAATGGAATTCCCCTTGGTTGGAGATGAACCTGATGCACCGTTTTTGCCATTGGCCGGGCCCATGGCCGCCAGAATTTACCTGATGAAGACTGATAAAACGTTGAATTCGTATAATTTGGAATACCGGTGGGACAGACAATTAGTAAGAATCCTACAGTATTTAATTCAGGTTTTGGTTAAATGTAGAATTTATTTGACAGAAGATCCCAGAGTTAAAGAATTAATTAAAAACTTGTAAGATTGTAATTGAAAAATAAAGTGGAGGGATAAAACAAAATTCAGTTTATTACACGAAAAAAAAAATGCATCCGTGTATGTGTTGACAGTTAAGTGACAAATTTAAAAATGTAATTGGTGTTTTTTGCAATTCTAGGTGACCCCAGAAGAACTACCGCCTTACTACGTACGAACAGGTCGCCTCTCTCTGGATACTCCTAAATCTACCGTGAATCGGGAATTGACAGCAGAATTCATTTTTAACGAGGGCAACAGGACAATGGACATTCTTCTGGTGGCACCATTCAAAAAAATGTCGTTCAATGGTAAATATATCTGTTTCCAATTTCGTTCAAGTTTATGAATTGGAGTTTAGCAAAATAATTATTTTGTATTATTGTGCACAGGCCAATTTCTCCGCGACAAAACTTATAAGAAGCTTGATGCATCCATTAAAGTTGATGATAAAGAACGTTTTGCATTACAATCAGATTTGCAAATTGACAATACCAGGAATAATTTTAGGATGAGTCCAAGTGTATCCATTCATATTGATGGGCAACCTCTGATCGGATTAAGAGGTTATGTTCTCAAGCAAGATGACCGGAAATATAGCATGGAAGCAACCGTGGAACACGTTACAAACCAACCAATAACTCTAAATGGTGAGTAAACCCATTTACATTGTAGTTTGTGGTTAGAAATTTTGGATTTGTCAACAATGGTAAATTTTATTTTTCAAAAGGGTTTGTAACAAATAGTTCAAATTATATGTTAGAATGGTATTGTCCAAATGAAGATGAACCTTATCAACCACTTTTGAGAAATATCCTCTCAATACTTTCACTTTTGAATTTAAATATAGCAAAACTAAGTTACCGTAATGCACACCCTTTTGAATATTTTAATATTTTTTTGAAAATCTAATCTGCAAATTAATTTTATTTGCTCAAGATATCTCAAATTGCATGTAGTGTAAAACAACATTTCCAAATCAAATATTCAAGCAACTAATCGAATTTTAATTATTAGGATTTACACCTTAGAATCTAGAGGCAAACATGCAACCTCTCAATCGCCTATAAAAGATACATTTTAAAATGTTTCGAAAAGGAAACTTTTCAAGGCATTTAACTACAATTTGTATGAAACCTCTGCTAAAAGTTATTACATTCCAATATGTTTTATGAAGAAGTTGTATTTTTTTTTTGCATTGATGCACCGGTTCCAGCCGGAAAAAAAAATACCGTTATTTTGGTGTTGAAAGAAACACTAATGACTGGCTCAACTGATAATTCTCATTTTTTCTCAAAGATACCAGTCATTTAATTGCACATTCCTATACTGAAAAATTAATCCACTAATAGTGCAAAATAGCTTTTTGAGATATTTATTCTGATAATATAAATCGACTGACATGCCATAGGCAATTAAAAAAAACTATAATAAGGTATGATGTTTATAGGCTATTTTTTTTATAAAATTAGGTAAGTAAAAGTAAATATTAGAACTATGCTTTAATGGTACAATATTTTTTATCAACAGGATTTCTGACAAAAAGTTATAAAGATGACAAGTCTCGTTATGATGCTGATATCACCTTTGCCTCCAGACCATTGCATTTTTTCGCCAAATGGTTTATGCAATCAGACTCCTCCATTATAGCTTCGAAAGGCACCATTGAGTACAATTGGTCAAAAAGCAACAAACAGGCTATTACTTTCACCACAAAATCCAGCAAAACAAATGATCTCAACTCGGGGGTTGCTTACAACATAGACGCTGATTTTCAGTGTACAAATTACCCCAACTATAATTGGGCACTTTCTTGGAACATGCTGAGAGCTGTAGGACAAATGGACAATAATTTTTCAGCGTTTTATGGCCCGGATAAGTCGGATTCGTCTAAACTGATCAGTATCCAATCTAATTACAAAATGGAAGGATCATTGCTCGAACACAGAATAACATCCGGTTTTCGAATTTTATATCCTTCAGCCAGGCTAGATGCCACCATCGAGTTGGACCATGAATTGACCACAAGCAGCCTGAAAACAAATATAATTTTGAAGCCAAAGCCTGACAAAAAAGTATCCCTTGTTCTGGGTTTAAATAAGGATGCTGATCAACAAGAATTGATTCGTGGTTTGGCTCGACTCGACGTTTTTGACAACACAATGGAGTTGACCGGAAATGTATTGCAGCCAACTGTAGGAGATTTCGTAGTTAACGTGGAAGGCAAGTGGGCCAAAGATGCCGTAGCAACTGCTGTCGTGACTCTGAAAAAGCGTGGTCCAGCAATCAAGTCATGGGGACGCGAGCTCTCAGTGGAATTAGACCTTCCAGGCCAAGATCCAATTATTCTTACTGGCGATGTCTTGCTGAATGGAGCTGAAAGGAGTATCCACGGCGAAGCAAATGTTAATGGTCAACATTATCGAACATTCGCAGAGTACCACAGACCCTCTCTGGAAAACGTGCAAATTTTTGCTGGAACAAGATCCCCGAGTCAGGAATATTCAGTTAACGGGCAATTCTTTAATACTGCTAACGAACAGAACGCCACCACTAATATTAAGCTGGCGAATGGGCGCAGGATTTTAACCGAGATTCACCTGAAACGAGACGGAATCCATACCGATGCCAAAGCTTCGATAATACCTGATGCTGACCGCATGCCAGAGAAGAAATATGTTGCCCAGATGGATTTCCAGAAGATTTTTTCGGGTTCAGAGGGTTCTTTGGCTATAAATTGCCCCATTCACGACTTTGATATGGGAGTCAGATGGAATGTCAGTGCAAAGAATTCACACACACTTACCGGTTATGGTGAAGCATGGCTGGCCGATTACAAGCTAACTGCCGATGGTGAATTGCAGGCTATTTTACGTCCCAACTCGAGGGATATTAATGCTAGCCTAAAATTCAACAATTTGTTTGGAGAACTTGGCACATTTGAGATTGCCGTTGATCATTCCGATGATGGTAATAAATGGAAGAATAACGCCCTGCTTCAATACGATGATCAAGTGGTGTCAACATGGGACTCTCACGGCAGCTTCTTCAAGAAAGGCGATGGTATAAGTGTTGATATGGAGGTGAAAACGAATATTCCACCAGTTTTGGAGTCACCCATCATTGCCAGCATAAAACACAATTTGGTCAAACATCATGCAGATACTGTGCTTTCTCTTGGCTGGTCCGCAGATCAGCCAATCCAAATAGCGATTGCATTTGATGACAATAGCATACCCAGAAAAGTTAATTATATTTTGAGTACAAATTTAACCACACCATATTCGTGGATTAGAAATATTGGCTATACTGCAAACATTATTTCAAACGACAAGACAATGATCCAAGCGGATATGCATTGGGACGATAAACACATTTCGGTTGACTACGAAGGTAGTACCCGCTTGATTGGCGATAAAATTGATTCTTATTCCACCATCCAAGTAAACACACCATTCCAGAAATTTGAGACCATGTCTTCCGCGCTCCGTTTTACACTGGATGCATCGAGCTTGGCAACTGCAGCGGACTTCACCTGGGACAAAGAGCGTGTTGCCTTGGAGTTGACTAGCACTGGTGAGATTGGAACTTTTGGGAAAAATGCCATGGCTTCCATGCATTTTGTGAGCCCCTTTTACCCGCTGGATGATGTACTGTTCACACTGGAGAAAAATCATCAGCAACCACATGCAAAGTATAACGTGGAACTTAAATGGGCACCCAATCAGGCTATCATCACACAGCTAGAATTTGATGTGAAAACGTCCAAAGACGTTTATGTCAAATTGGATATTACAGAACCCTTTCACATTTTCCACCAATTTGGATCAGAGATCAATTACACAATTGCCGACAATCGGTTTTTGGGGAAACTTGTTGGAGAGTTGAATAAAAACACCTTGGAAACATCTGCCAATATGCAAAAAACTGTGAATACCGATGGTTCTTTGTCTTTAAGTGGACTGGCAACCCTGAACATACCTCTTGCAAAAACTCAAGATGTGCGAATGGAATTTGAATACAAAGGAACGCCGTCATCCTACGAAACCAAGACAAATGTGGAAGTGAATGGTCGTAAAATGTCTTTTAATCACAAGCTACGCTTGATCGATTTGGCAAATTTCTATCATAGTGTGCATTTCACCCTTCCTGAAGAAATATTCCTTGTCCGAGAAATCAACCTTAAAAACATGCAATCGATGGAGGGCAATAGGTACAAACATGAATCTGAATTCAGTTATGTGCCAGATCAAAAGTATTCCGTGGCTGCAGAGCTAACTACGAGGATGACTAATGACCAATATCACTTTGATGGAAATGCAAATCTTGGAACCCCACAACAGCAATATGGCCCATTCAGCTTTTTAGCAACTCACAGTCCTGCAAAATCTCTATTGACTGTGGAGTATTGGCCTGGTAAAAAAATTGACTTTACATCTACATTTGAAGCAAATCCACTAACCGGATCGGGACGTGCAAAGCTGACCTCACCATTCCCTGGATTCGAATCTATATCGGTCTCTGGACACTACAGTTTAAATGGCAACGAGAAAGCTGGAAATGTGATTGTCCAATGGGCTTCCGACAAGGTGATCAAAGCAGCCGCGAAACATCAGATGATCGGCTCACATTTGAATTCTCAAATTACCGTGTCTACACCCTTTGAAGGCTACGAGATTACCAATGCAAGTTTAACTTACAATGGTGAGGGCACCACTAAGATGGGTCAAGTTGAAGTAACCTTTGCTGAACAAACAGTAAGTTATAAACATTCTTCCTCAATCTGTCTTTCATCTCTCTTTCTGAACTCCTACACTTTTCAATTTAAAAAAAAAATATTTTGAATACTGAGCACTTTGAGAACCATTCGATTTAGTCGCATGCTGTGATAATTCGTTGCTTAAATTATATAAATTGTCTCTTTGCAGATTATCTTTTCAACTGAAAGTAAAATGTTCAATGGAAAGGGAAATTTGGCCATTCGTATTGTGAGCCCATTTAAGGGTTTTGAGGATTTCGCCATAGACACTGACTTTGACGTCTCTTCTTTGAACAAAAAAGCCACTTTCAAGAGCAGTGGTAGCAAAATCGAAATCGCAGCTTTTCACAATATCCGACCTAACTCTATGGATTCTGGAATTTCTTTTAAAAGTGCGATTGAAGGATTCGAGCACGTCTCCATAGGTTCTCATTTCGATGACATCGAAGGCGAAAAAAAATCAACGATTAGCATTGAAAAGGGCTCAGATTTTAAAATTCATTGGTTGGCCAACTACGTAATGGGACCTGAAATTGGACACCTGAATATAGGGTTCAGCAGCCCAATTGGAGGCTTTGAATCCATACGATTGGGATCGAAGTATCGATTTCTATCTCAAGAAAAAGAATTTGGGCTAGAACTTGCCTACAAGGAGAATGTCATAGGGCTCACAACTAACCTTAAGAGTTCCAGCGAAAGTAAACGCAAAGCAACAGTTTTACTTACAACACCATGCCCGCATTTCGGAAAGATAACTTTTGCTGGGCAGTATGATTTGACAGGAACGATCAAGGTTGGAGAAGTCACTGTTACCAGAAACGAAAAGGAAGCAAACCTAAAATGTGAAGTAGAATTGAGTCGTGCAAAATCCGATGTGAAAATTACAATGACAACTCCCATAGAAGGAATAGAGAATGTGCAGCTTAAAGGCAGTTTCAAGCAGGAGAAAGAGTTAATGGATGCCAGCCTGCAATTCGTCCGAGGATCACAAGTGTTTGAAGCCAATATGTTGACGTCGCTCTTACCAATGAAGGTAG
Source organism: Xestoiulus laeticollis (assembly GCA_034698905.1). Lineage (NCBI taxonomy): Eukaryota > Metazoa > Arthropoda > Diplopoda > Julida > Julidae > Xestoiulus > Xestoiulus laeticollis. Next base: position 22,275 of record JAQGCC010000227.1, on the reverse strand, counting down.
TTCACACTTTGATAATTTTTTTAAAAAAATTTTTAAATGTATATTCCTATTTTCAAGCGCTATTCTTCAAGTGTTCGGAAATGTGTTAAACAAATTTAAAGGCGATTATTTGAACACAGCCAGGTTTATTTTTTGTAGACCAGCACAAAGTTTCGGCATACAGCAGTCTTTAGGCCGACCGGGGCTGGGTATGAAATTTACAAAATACAGTTATAAATAAAATTGTTTAACCAACTTTATACACTTAAATTTTTCAAAAATTATATTAAGCCCAAAACTTACAGTATTGTACATTTTCAGCAAAATTAAACAACTAAAAAACGAAAAAACGACAAAAACCACTAAGATGCAGCCACTTTTTTGTCAATTAATAATGATAATTTCTTTGTTAAAAAGATAAACAACAAAACTACAACTTACCAAAATGACGATTATTTAAACACGACCAAGTATTTGGTTAAAGTTGTAGTTTTATTTTTTAGTTTTTTAGCTTTTTAACAAAGAAATTATCAATTGACAAAGAAATGCGGCTGAATATTTTTCATGTTGTTTGTTTTTTGGTTGTTGAATTTGGTTGAAAATGTTGAATAAGTTATGGGATTAATGAAATTTTTGAAAAAAAAATAATTGTAAAAGCTGGTTGAACAATTGCATTAACTGTATCTTGTGAATTTCATATCAAGACCTCAAAAAAAGCTGTAAGATGGCTGAATGCCAAAACGTTATGCTGTTCTACAAAATGTAAACTTGGACGTGTTTAAATAATCGCCTTTAAATATCCCTACAATAAGAGTTATTTTATGATCTTTTGAGAATTATGAATCCTGTCCATAAAATTAAATGTTATTGAAATCGTGAAATAATAAATAATGTTTCGTTTCAGGCCATCGCTAAGATAAATCTGAAGTCCCCAATTGATGGATTCAAATCTATTACATCTTCTTTGGAATATGAAGGCATGCAGAATAAACGAGAGATCACAATTCAGTTAGAGAAGGAACAAATGAAAGTTGCAGTCCATGGTAGCCTCTCAGGAGTTGCGAACCTCACCGAAATAAGCGTCGATGTAACCACTCCAATACCTAACTTCGAAAGAATCGGATTGTCTGGCAAGTTTGACACCACAAGACCCAAGTGTTTCCACACGGTGACTTTAAAGAAAAATGATGAGAAATACAGCGTCACGATAGAGACGCTGCGTATGCCATCCTTCTATGAATTTAATTTGCAAACCAAAACTCCAATCAAAGAGGCTTCTTTCTATATAAACTACAATTTCGCAAATCCCAACGCTTTAGGATTCGATGTTAAGATCTTAAAAGAGAAGTACATGGCGGAGATAAAGGGAAGATTCAGGAAGCAGCAGTTCAAGGATAACTCGGAAGGCTACATCTCGTTTAACACCAACTTTATGCAAATGACCAGTGTCAGTGTGGGTTTCATGTATGATATTTCACAGCCCATGGTCAAGGAGTTGAAGCTCCATTGCAATGTGAATGGCCAGAATAATGATTTGACCGGATTAATCAATATGAATGGAAAACGTAAGGATCGCATCGTTTCGGTGAAGGGTACAAGCGCTTACTTTGGCTGGAGAAAATTCAATTTTGTTGCACAAGAACTGCAACTGGAATCCAAAGACGCTTCATTCCTAGTGACTATTGACATTAATGACACGCCGATACAAGTGCATGCTGCTGTGGCCGAGTTAAATACTGCCAAATCCAAGTTGACGATTAAATTGACTACGCAACAAGAAACTTATTCTCTCACTATGACTAATGGGACAGACGATAAAGGCAAGAAATCTGTTAGCATCACCGTCCGCAAAGGCACCCACCAGATCATCAATGTTTTGCTAACGAATTTAATCTCTCCTCGAACGATTGATTCCAGCATTAAGATCAACAGTATATTCAATACGTTGAAAGCATTTTCTGTGTCCGCTTTCCGTGAGGATGGAACAGGAATTGCTAATCTGAATTATGACATGAATGGCCAGAAGTTAGAAGTTGATTACAAGCACAATTGTGGCCGTAATGTGGACGCGGAAATTGTGGTTCGAAGCAATTTCGACCTGCCATTTGTTAACAAACGTGCCATGCATGCTAAGTTTACTTATGATTGGACTGGTCGTACAGCACTAGCTTCAGTTTCGATCGAAGACCAGGAAATATTCAATGTCACTCTGTATCGTTCAATAGATTATAACAGAGTCCTGCAGTTTTATTCATCGACAACACAAAACGTGATCATTCGAGCCCTAGGTTCCTCTGTAAAGAATTTCGTATTTGAAATTGAAAAGGAAAATGAAATTATCACGAAACTTAATTCAAAGATTGATCAAGACGCGCTGAACTTTGAATTTAACACCGATCTGATCTTCGATCAACAATTCAATTTCTTTTTGCGCTCCCATGATGATGTTGATAAAAAGTTATTCTCAGCTAAGATTGCTCACGGAATGGACTTTGTAGAGTTTGGGGCATCTTTGTTGGCTTCATCTAATGTACAACAGGCATTGCATCTGGAAACCAAATTTGATTTGAAGAGCTCTTTCAAGAACTGGGAACATTTTCAGCTTGAGATGTTGGCCGATAAAACTAATTTGATCATGATTTCTTCAGTGATGTGGGCTGCTGATCAGCGTATGCACCTGTCTTTCAAAGCAACTCCATCCTCGGGCATCCAATGCACTTTTACAAGCCCATTTGTTGGTTATGAAAAAATCAGTTTTGCAGCTGAACAGGTTTGGGAGAATTCGGAATTCAAGTGGCATCTGGCTGGACAATGGTCTGTTACAAAAGTAGGCATGATGATAACTTACATGCCTGGTCAAGCTACCGTCGTAATCAGCAGCCCATTCCGTGGTTTTGAATCTCTGAGCACTTCCCTGACGTATAACAACAAGCCCTATGAAACTACGCTGATAATTCAAACGGGTCCTGAGAAGCAAATCGAATTGAACGCTTATGCAAATCTTGAAGCAATGAAATCGGATTGGAGATTATCACTGACGACTCCCTTCAAAGACCATTCAAGTTACGTTTTGGATGGCGAATATGACTTCACAAATCAACACAAAGTTAGAGTGCGGGCTGAAGGACAAGGAAAGAAATTTGAAACCAATTTGCAGTCTAGTATGGATGTTGGACGCTCAAGCCAACTGAAATTGGAAATAAACTCGCCCATGGAAATTTTGAAAACGTTCAGTTTGGATGCAAAATATGGCAAGGGCATGAACAGCACCGATGCAACGATTAGCATGAATGCTAATGGCCAAGGGATCGAGGCTACTGGCAACATGGTCAGACGTCCAGATGGAGTAAATTTCATGTTTGAAACCAACATTCCCGTCCAAGGATATGAAACTGTCTCGATAAGCGCACAAACCAACATAACTGGCATACAGCGATTTGCCAATTTGTTCTTCAGGGTAAACGACAATCCAATATTAACTTTATCCGCCAATGTGTTACCTCATAGTCTTGCTGCCCGTGCGAAGCTAAACACTCCTATCGGGAGCATCGAAAGCTCTGAAGTAGACGCCAGCTATATCTGGAATAGACGCGAATCTAAAGTAATCGGGAAAGTCGGTTGGAACTTTGGTGACGAGAAAGCGATCCAAATTGAAAGCCATCTAAAGGATGGTGAAATTACCGCTACAATGTCAACACCTTTTTCACCGGTCAGAAAAGTTAGGTTAAGCGGAAAGCTCGTGCCAAATCCGAAGCATTTCGTATTGTCATCGACAATGGAAGTAGAAGATTACAAAGGAAAAGTTCATCTGGAGGTGAAAAACAGACTTCCCAGCCATTATGAAGCAAAATTCGAAATGGTCACTCCATTTTCTCAATTCAAAGACATGAGTTCCAGTTTTATTTTTAATGCCCATCCAGATGGCAGATTGGTGGACGCCAAGTTTCTTTTGGAGACGCCATTAGAGAGTTATAAAAAAATGGAAGCTTCGATACTGTTTAAAAACAACGAGTTTAAGAGTACCAATTTGCAATTGCACCTGAATCTACCACAGCTCAGTTACTCATTGGAAGGTACCATGGAAAACGATGGCTTTGGCAACTCGCAAACATTAGTTACACTAAAGACGCCATTTAGCCACTTTGAAACCGTGACGTTCAAAAGCGATTTTATGTATTTGGACAATGCTGAGAGAGGCGCCGAAATTACCTTCAACCTACCAAGGAGCAAGCACAGCGTACGAGGCAATTATGTGCTAAAAATGGGAAACATCGGATTTCAGTTGGGTGCCGAATCAACTTTGCTCGAGCCTTATTCACCGCTGGCTCTCCAGGGTAAATTTAACCAAAATGGTGACAGCGCTCGTCTATCGTTTGCGTTCGTTGTTGCAGAGATGACACGAGCTTTCACTTGGGTCCAAGATGTAGATGCAACTACATTCAAAGGAAAATTAACATATGAAAAAGCGTCAAACTATGCAGCCATCAACACTTATTCCATCGATTATATGCTAGACTTGCCAGCCCCATCATCTGGAACCGATTTTAAACTCACTGTCGTATCCACAATCCAAGATGGCGATGTTAAGAACGATGTGGCATCGGTGATTGTTTCACTGAAGGAAGAGAGCAGATATTTCGATGCGGTCTTTTCGTTCAAACAGGCTGGAAGTGAGCACGGTCTACATGCTACATACAAAGTTATGGATAATGCAGTGATGGAATCTTTGGTTAAAATCACATCACCTCTTTTGCCATCAAATGAGGTTTCACTAAGCGCAACGCTAAATCCAAAGACAGCAGCTATCAAAGTTCTTATTGGAAAAGTCGAAAATTCCATCATTTTAAACTACAAAATTGAACCCTCTGAATTTGAAGGCACACTGAAGGTCAACATGCCTGCTTTGGACATCAAGGACTTTACAGTGATCAGCAAATTTGTTGCCCACAACGCAAATCTTAAGGCAGAATTAACTGTCCGAACATTAACGACCATTCACAGCATGACTGCTTACTTGGTTAACTCGCCCAAGGAAAAACTATTCCGGCTCAACGTGAGGACTCCAATTGGTGGCTTAAATCATTTCATGATCAATGGCCATGTTGCCATTAAATCGGAAAATGAGGTGGGAGCCGTTTTAACAGCTACGTTTAGAAGAAAGGTGCACAAACTGACTGCAGATTTTGTCTACAACGAAGTCTCGCTCGATGCTAATTTCAAGGCAGAATCTCCAATCATCAAGCAAAAGGAGATAAACCTACAGTTGCAGCTATCCAAAACTGGTTCAAGTCGAGGCAATGGAATGATCAAGATGACCGTGGGTGGAGTCAACCATAAAGGTTTGTTTCACATTATGACATCTTTTTTAGCTAATTTTGCGTAGTGAAAAGTGGGACTGATTTCAAATTAATTATAACTGGATAGAATAATAAATGCTTTTGATTTTAAAGATTGAAAAACATTTTCATATTTATGAATATCAGTATTTTAGAAATTATTATCAAATATTTGAAACAAGTAAATATTGTAATAAGTATACAAAATACCGTAAATACTCAAATAAGCACCTGAGGATTTATTTAAAAGCAAAGACCTTTAACCCGAGGTTTATTATTTTATTTCCTCAAAGTTGGTATCAATTATTAAAAATTTTAAAAACTTACCGGTATTTTATTTGTTTGAGAAATTACAATAATAGGGGGAATCTCTTATACACTGCACAAAGCCAGTGCCGGATTTTCCATATAGGCAAACTAGGCACTGCCTAGGGGCCCCCACAAAATTGTAAAAAAATTGAAAAATTGTAAAAAGAACTTGCAATAAATGTACTGCTCTTTTGTTTGGCATATGCGCAATCCCTTTAATAAAAAAAATTAAGCATGCATTCCAAAAAAATGGGAAAACGCTGCCCTTAAGCCAGCCCCCACAGTGCTTAATACGGTGCTGCACGAAGCTATCAGAAAATGTAAAGCGTGAGCATTTTAAGGAATTTCCCTAGCACCCGGGTTTTATTCCAGTAGTTATGGTGAAATTATTTAAATTTTAAATATACTTGTTCAGGGAAGTTATTACAGTCGTTATCTAACATGGTAACGTGAACTTGGACTCGTATTTGTAAAAAATATGAACATAAGAATTTTTTTTTTCACTTTGAAGTTAGATTTTTATTAATTAGATTGTAAATCGTTCAAGAAAGAATCTTTTTTGAAAATTTTTTCTCTTTTTATTTTAAAAGGTCAGTTCAACTTTGCTTCCGACAGTGAAGAATCAACAGCTGAATTGCTTTTGGAGACTCCAGTTTGGAATCTGGATTCCCTTTCGATAAAATCCAATTTGATGAGACACAAATACGAACGATTGGATGCCAATTTGGTTGTAGCGACACCTGAAAATACTCACTCGTTTGGATATCAATTTCACCAGAATTCTACACAGAAAAACGCCCACTTGACTGCATTCACACCTTTCCTGAAATCTGGCCAGTTCTCATTAACCGGAAAAATAATACACGATGCAAACTCAAGAGCTCTCGAACTTACAACCCAAACCTTGGAAAACGATCACATGATTCGTTTTGAACTTCAGAAAACAAAACTGCAGGGCACTAGCTTATTAACCACCCTGAAAACGCCATTTTTGGGCATCAAAATGATGAGTCTAAGGGCTAGTGTGGTTGAAATTAGTTCTCGAAGAATGGATGTCTCCTTGGAATTGAACTTTAGAGAAAAGTCTCATCTAATGAACTTGAAAGCGGGATACGAAAGCGGAAAACTTGAATATGCAATGACTTTGCAATCTCCGTTTTTAGGCATCGGGTACGTTTCAACAAATGGTCAAATCTCCATTATTGATGACCGTCGCATTAATGTTGACATGATGATTAGCTCCCAATCCAGCGAGTCATATTCTGTACATGGATTCCTACAGTGTGATCCTGAACAAGGACTTGAAGGACGTTTTGAGATAACTGCTCCGGGATTGGAACCAATCACAATTCTGGCTCAGATATCCCGACTTAACCTTAGGAAATTCACCGCCAATTTAAGTGCAAAAACTCCTCTCGGAGAGCACGGAATGAATGCAAATTTAAAGCGAAAAGGCGCCGCTATTGAATTTCTACTCAAACTAGACTCGTCACTGTTGCATTGTCAAAGCATATCTCTTTCCGGAAACTTTGCCATGAAAATGCCACTGCGCTTCGAGGGAAATTTCGCCCTGGAAACCCCTGGAAAAATGTTCCGGTTTGACAGCAACTACAATAAACTGGACACTGGAAACCTGGAAGGCGGCTTTACGATTGTTACACCCTTCCAAATTTTACCCCTGCTGAAGATTAATGGCAACTTGGAAAGAAGCAAAGGCCCATCTGGAGGATTTGGCGGCAGTTTGGAAATGCACACTGTGGAAAAAGATCATCCTGATGCAGCATTTTATGTAGCGTTTGATAGAGGATCCGATAGTCCGTCTTATATTAATCTGAAGATGCAGGTTCCAATTCTCGGATACCCGGACGTTTCATTCAACTATGGATCCCAGTTATTGAAAGATTCGAGCCATTTCAACACCCTCAAATTTAAGGTAAGAGAGGTTATTGTGCCTCGATGACTTAAATTAATGAATTTGTAACTGCCAGATTTAATTTATTAATGCTGGATCAAGTTTGTTTTTGCATAACAAAATAAGCATGGACATCTGCTAAAAGTGTTAAATGAGCCCTAGCACTACTGAATGTGAAGTGATAATAAGCATATTAATTTTTGTGTGTGCTTAAATACAAGGTAAACAACTATATGTATGGTTACGACATCACACTGTTGAAGAAGACGGGACTTCGCGACGTCCAAGTCAAATGTTATGCTGGACGTCATACATTATCCATGAAGACTACAATAGAACGCAACGTAGATGGGTATATGATAAATATTGCCCTTGAAACGCCCGTCAAAGCATTGAAGAACATTGAATATAATTTGCGGTATAACAATGCAGGATCTGGACAGTACGCTATCCAAAACTCCATTTCCATCCCCAGATTCAGATTCGGCTTTAACGGAGAATTGGATTTTGTCGATAGAGAAAATTTTGATGGCAAAGCCCTTCTTGAAACGTCCATAAAGGGTTACGAAAATGTCGGATTCAAATATCAGCGAATATCCAAAGATGGTTATCTATGGGGCACGTTTGAGCAGGCTTTCAACGACATCGTAGCCGTGAAATTTCTGGTGGAGAATTATCAGAATGGTTCTGACGGTTCGGGCAAGATGGAACTGATGACGCAATTTCCTTTACTCCGGAACGCTGATGCTTATTATGAATTTGGAAATTCCCGTGAAAATGCTCTAAATGCCAATATGGGTTTGAATCACAATGGCCGGAATGTTGTCCATGTCAATGCCATATCAAAATCCGGTACCAAAATGGTGGAAATCATGAATCCGATTCAGCCAATAAAAGTGGAGTACACCTATGTGGAAAATGGCGACTTTGTAATAGTTCGAGGTAAATACTGCTGGGATGCCAGCCGCGGAGTCGCAGCCACCATTGGATTTGATGCCAAAATCGTTGCCACAAACCTGGGCCGAGAGATTGTGGTTCGCACCATCCATCCGAGCCGACCGCTGAAGCTGACTTTTAACCTAGAAACATCAGAAAGCACTTTTGCCCATCGCGGGGAAATTTCTTGGGATGATGACTCTGACATTGACGCCGTGAGATATGCCGTAGAGACCAAGACTTACATGGACCGTGAAGGAAAGATGAGCTACGATGTCAGCACAAAGTTAAGGCTACCAATTCGCGAGTTACAACTAACCAGCCATTGGGAGAAAGATGCAGTTACGACTAAATACGAAACGGCATTCATGTGGGATGCAACGAGATACAACAATGATATGGTGATTCTATCTCTTGAGCACCGTGCATTGAATCCTGGGCGGTGGGCAACTGTCAATTTAAGATATCCAAAAATAAATCAGGTAAGATTTGGTGGTTTAAGGTTATGTTTTCATCTTATTTGCTTAGGTTTTATGTATTTTTAGCATTTAAATGCTTTACGATTGAATTATAATTTTTTTTTATTTTTCGTGAATAGAATTTAACTCTCCATGGTGAATTCATGAGCAGTCAAAGAAAGACTGATGTTTTCAATGCGCTTTTGGAATTCATCTACGGTCAAACGCCTTCAGAAAAGTTAACCTTGCATAGCACGCTGACCGATAATAAAGGCTATAGTTTGGACGTCGTCGCTAAACATCCCGCATCCAACATTGACATAAAAATGGTTTCCAGTCTGATGAACAACAAAGAAGAAATGAGAGCAGCAGTAAAGTTGGACTATCTTGATCAATTTGGACAGTCCAGTCACATGGAACTGAGAAGCAAAATCATGAAATTAAATAATCACATTCATATGATGGTAAGATAAATAAAAATCAGTTGTCTTATATCCTTTGTTTTACTTAAACTTTATCACTTTGGGGTAAAATTCCGTTATAGAATTTTTTTCACTGAAATCTTTGAATAGATTTTAGGCAATTCATGATTTGCATGGGAAGAAAATTACATTTTGATTTTCACCAACCCTTTATACCTGAAATCTAGCATTAATTTCAATTCGGAGTGTCTTGGAATTTTAATTGTTTAAAATAATTAACTCGAGAAGGCATGGAGAATCGCGATCCCTATTTGATTTTTAAAACTAGCCATATCAAGAACATTTTTTTTAAGCATCAAACTTTATTTATCTAGTCCATTTCTTGTTTTTTTTTTAATTGCAAATTTCTTATTCATTATTTTTTAGCTGAAATCACATGCTCAACAGCTGGAAATCAATGCTCAATTGAGAAACCTCCACAAAGGTTACTTGATGCACATAGATAGTAAACTGAATGACAAGGAGCCCATAACTGTTGAACTTCAGTTGCAAAACAAGGAAGGACCCATGGCCACTTTCAATGCCGTTTATGATCCAAGTAAGCATTTTTTTCACATTTTTTTGTAAACATCGATAACAGCAAATGTTAATTCGATTGCTTCACGTTAAATTGCGTTTTATTATGCAGTATTATAAATTTGTGTCTTTTTTCCATTAATGCACAGGAAATAATGACTCTTATAATATTGCAGGAACAAAGAGAAGCATTAATATACGTGCTGGAATGCAAGACATGAAGACCATTTTGATGGAAGCATATCACCATGACAACAGTGCAATCACCGAAGAGATGAGTCTTCTAATGACTCTGAACAGATCGAGAGAGCTTATCACTCGTTTCAATTGGCATCCACGTGTTCTCAAGAATATTGAGGTAAAGTTTCAGTTTTATTTTAAAACTCTAGAAACTTTCAATTTCTCAAAATCATAAAAATGCTACGTAATTTTTAAATCATAATGTCATCCTTGAAAAATCATAAATATTGTATCATTATAAGTTTATTATTGGAAAATTCAATGCACAGCAAAATATATTGCATTGTTTAATTTGTTTTTAAAGAATTTATTTTTAGAAATTAAAAGTAAATTATATTGGTTAATTAAATTTGCCAAAAGAGTGGTTAATAATAGTCTTTTGACCTTGATTCTAGGATGGAGTCAGCCCCATCATTCACTCTGTATGCACAAATATTCGAGAATTCATGAGTGACTTGATCACTGGTGCATCTCAAGAATACCAAAATAAATTTGACATTGTGAAAGAATCTATAATGAAAGCTGTAAAGCCAGCTTTATTCAGCATCACTGAAGAATTTGTCGAATTTGAGAGGGATTCCAGAGAACTCCGAAAGAATCTTTACAACTTGTATAAGAACAACGAGTTTTATCTCGGAGACATTTACGATTCTTTCAAATCCTTGAATATCTACAGTCATGTTTGGTAAGGTGTTTTTCAGGATAATATTTTTAGCTTAGATATTTAACTCTGCTTTCTAGTTGGATGTTGCTGTTTTTAGTCATTTAAACGAAACATTTTTTTTCATAGCAACTTTATTAGGACCTCTGCTGAAACTGTGGAAATTGCTTACACACATATTGTTGATTCAGTGGCAGTGTCATTGAAGAATTTCCGTCAATTGTGCGACTCTGTGTGCGCAAACATGGCAGCTGTGATTCACGGGCAAATACAAGACATTCCTTATCTCATTTTACACTATGCAAGTGAATTGAATAACCTCGGATCAAAAACAATCCACGAAGTGGCCCTAAAAGGATTGAAATTCGTGAAGGATCTAGTTTTCTACTGGATACCTCCAATGAGTAAATGGCAAATTGCAGCACCTGAATGGGTACAACGGATTTCGAACAACGTCACACGTAAGTGCACAGAATTTTGGCTTATTGGTAATTGATTAATCGTAAAATATAGAAATTTCATTTATAAATAAAAAAAGAAGTACTCACAAATTATATAATTGTTTTTTTTAGTAAAACTTCAAGCATATGTAGATACGTTCTTCCAGAGTTCATATTATCAACAGTTGGTGGATAACTTTGTTCAGTTGCGACAGTGCTTCTACGACTTTTATAATAACGATTTTGTACAACATTTTCTGCTTTATTCTCAACCCATATTTGAATATTTCAAAGAGAGCATAGCATCATTCCTAGAGCATCCTTATATGAGGGTCATTTTTAAGGGAGCCAATTATGCATACGAATTGGTAATTACAGATAAGAAATGACATTTTTACAACTCATTGTACATTGTATTATAACACTTTGCATTTGTTTGTTTATAGACAACTTGGGCATACGATTTCTTTAAAATTCAAGATCGTGCTAAGGATATTTTAGGTTTAATTATTGCCCGTGGCGAAGATGTGGCCCTGTACTTGATTCAGGAAATGGTGCTTCCCGAATATCACCTGCCAAGTTTGAAAAGCGACGTGATTTTTGAACCAAACAACGGAAAACTCCAAATTCTTCAAACCCTTCCAGTAATGTGGAGCTCGTTCAACGAATTCCCAAATATTTACGATTCCGTGGAATATGCCGACCTCGTCACTTTAAAGGACCACATTATTAGGCTCCCAAAAGCATCCATAAATAAACTGCTTCACGCTATGAGGTCAGAATTTTCATGGAAGCACATGGTACCAACATTCAGAGGTAAGTTATTACAATTTTCAATCATTTATCCACATCATAGTGTAGAATTGAAGGAGCCAGAATAATCTTGAAAACAATCGTTTATAAGTGGCCAGAGAATTTTATTATTGTTCTTGTTATCGTAGGTCGAGCCCTACTTGTGGGTAATCAACATTTTATGACATTTGACGGTCGGGCATATGAATTTGCTGGAGAGTGCAGCTACTTATTAGCACATGATTTCATGGACAACAATTTTACTGCCATCGTGAAATATTCTCCCGTCGAAAATGATCAAGTCGAGAAAAAGTCATTCCTCATCATTTTTGATGGCCATAACTTCGAATTGTATCCCAACTTAACAGTCGTTGTCGATGGTCAGAGGAAGGAATTGCCCTTCGATATGGCTCACACCCGAATTGCCCGAACACACAACGCACTGACCTTGGTCAACGAAGTCAACCAAGTTTGGGCACGTTACGAGAGCACCCACGATGTATTCATGCTCGAAATCGGAGGATTCTACCACGGAAAAACAGCCGGGCTTTTTGGCTCATATGACCACGAACCTTTCGACGACTTTAAAACTCCGGAACGCAAGACAGCATCCAATTTGGAGGAGTTTGCCAGCAGCTGGGAGATTGGATCAAAAACATGCACGTCTAGCAAAAATTATGCTCATCATATGGCCACTAACAGCTACGCAATACAGAAACCTTGCAATGATATATTCAGCGAATACGAAACGCTTACTCCCTGCCTCAGAAAGGTAATATACATTTAAGAATGCACATGATTTTGAAATTCAATGAAGATATATTTTTCTTAGATTATTTTCTAAGGAATTAAAAGATTGTCCAGTGAAATTTACAAATCCAGGCTACCTTCTTTTAGAACTTGATAATTTAGCGCATTTTTTAAACTTCTGTATTGCAGATTAATCCAGGCCCTTACAAAAGGATGTGTGTAAATGATGTGTCGGTTGGCAAAAGTTCTTGTGTCGCAGTGGCAGCATATGCAATGATGTGCCAAGCGAATGGTATTGCCGTGACTGTGCCAGATGCCTGTTGTAAGTATAGTTTATTTTCTAGTTAAAAATTATCACTATATCCACGAACATAATTTGGAAATTAACCTATCAATATTTACGTAATCTTTCCTGACAGCCGAATGCAAAATCAATAACGAGATTGTCCCTCAAGGCAAGGAGGTTATTTTGGAAGGCGCCAGTGTTCCCCGATCGTTAGATGTCGTTTTTGTCATAGACAACACTTGGCAGTGCAGCACCACATTTCCCAAATTGCGCACAACATTAGCTACCATTAGCCGAAACGTGGAAGGGGTGGTGAGCACCATACCCCTTGCTGACGTTCGCTATGCCGTGGTTGGTTTTGGCGTTGGAGCTCCTTACATTCCTCAAGCAATAACGGCAAATGGAAACATCTTCGGCAGCGTCTCCACCTTGGATCTAGCTTTAAATAATACCCACTTTGCAGCCGGTCACCATCATCACGTCGCACAGTTAATTGAGTTTGCTGCTGACCTGCCCTTCCGAGCCGGTGTCGGTAAGGTCATGATCGTTGTACCATGTGCCGAGCCAACCGAAATGTATAAAGATTATGCAAAAGTAGCGACCAAACTGAAAGAGTTAGATATCAAGCTGCACATGACGTCAATACACGAACTGATTCTTAATGGGATCAATAAGATAAAAGTCAGTGATGTCATGGGTAAGTGATTTGCATTGCTAACTTTCTATATTTTACTGTTAAGAGGTGTAGAGGGTCTGGTAAACTTTACGGACATATTTTCATGAAATTTAATATACATATGCATAAACAAAAAATTTGAACAAATAATAGGATATTTATACTAGGTCCTCATACATTTCATTTGTTCCTATTAATTTCCAAAATTAAATAAAAAAATAATTTAGAAAAAGGCTTATTCAGGTAAATCCCAATAAATCTCAATTAAAGCCACTCGTTGTTGAACCATATGGTTTTTATATCAAACCTAGCATTTGTACGTGACGAAACATTTAAATTTAAAGCAAAACATTTCCAAAATTACATACTTTCCAACAAAAATCACCACATGTACCCTTGTGAAAATACTCTTATGGCATTTTTGGATAAATAATAGTGCAAAAATAGTTGATAGGGCACCAATTTGTGCTAGAAAGATATTTTAAAAATATTTTCTACTTGTTAGGATTTGACCGCGATCTGGCCTACACGTTGAAGTTAGCATCACGTGGCAAGTTGGTTGGAGACAAGGATATTCGTCACCAAATGAGCATCCCAAAGAACACAGTCACTCAGTTGGCTTTAGACACCGATGGAAGTGTGTTCTATGCTTCTAAACTAGCCAGCGATCAGCCGTCTACTTCCATATTGACCACAGAAGCATTTTCGAGGAGAATTGCTCAAAATGCAGCACCAGCTACTTGCCAGAACTGTTTGTGCTCAACAGGAACAGATGGCACGCCAAAAACAGTATGCACTAAATGTTATTCTGACGAACTATCATGAGTGAGTAAAAAAAAAGAAATTAGTATTTATTCATCATTATTAACTTGTTGACTCTCTGTACCTACATATTTCTTTTCGAATTGACACTCGGACCGGGATAGGAATTTATGGATAGGAATTCTAGAATTGTTTTTCATCTGACATTTCTGACGAATTAAATTGCCATTAATGTCTGTTCAAAACAGTACATGAACAGCACAAAACAGAACATGCATGAACTACATTTTAAATTGATTTGTTGCGCAAAATGAGTAGTTAGTTTTACAGCACATTTAGAAAATTGATTATTAATAACAACAAAACAAAGCCAAAAAGGCTTCTGATTATAACGTTTTCCCTGCTTGAAAACTGACAAATGTTTTATTTTACTTTTTAAAATTGCATTTTTCCTTGTTCGTAATTTAACAAACTATTAACACCCAATGCAAGTTTCTTTCTCATATTTTACATGTTCAGTCTTTTTTTACTTTCAGAAAATTGACGCTTTTGTTGCTATAATTTGAATTCGGGGATGGCTGCTCTCTATTTCTCAATTTTAAAATTTTCTCTCACTGTGCATTTAGACCTGAGTGTTCTGACGTCTTCCTTGAACTTGATTAACTTTCTGTCATTTTGCAGTTTCCAACCCAAATCCAAGCATGTTCAAATTGATTCAAATTCACGTTTAAACTATGATATTTTTTTATATGTACATGTAAATTCAATGCTGTCTTGTGTATATTTAAATCGCCCCTATTAAGCGTTTGATTCTAAAAAGGTTTGCCTTATCCCAACTTCCTTAATCGACACCTTGGTTTTCCCTAGTTAAATTTTAAATTAATCAAGTTATGTGTTTGTGGTATTGTGCACTAACAAATTGATGAAAGAGTGCACTGATGAAGCTAGAATATTGAATCTCTAAGGTTCTAGTAAGTTGTTTTTCTACCCAGTACAACACAGTTGTACAGTGAGAGTACACAACCTAATTTCCGGTTACCGTTGATATTCCCCCCAAAAAAGCAGCCACGCTATTTTAATACAACAGTAATGTGTATGCGAGTAATGAAATAAAAAAGTATTGATCTACTAACTAACCATTTCCAACTTTCACGTTAACTTTGTTAATATGCCTTGTGGAAAATCAAACACTGTGATACAGTAAACTTTAGAACATTAGAATAATTTCTCCTTTTCCCATTAAATACCCCCCTCTCCAAAAAAATGTCACATCTAGTTCGTGCGAAATGTACAAATAACTTTGTGCAGGTAAAAAATAACCTACCTGAAAAAATTGTGGTTGATTAAGATTCATAGACTTGAAAATGATATACATGTAATAGAAAAAAATAACAATTGACATTTTATTTTAATAAGAATTACTAAAATCCAAATAGATATTTTTTTTTTATTTTTAGGCTTATGAAACGTTTTTAAAGAAATTGACGTAAATTATTGCATTTAACTGATTAAATTAAACTTTATTGTCTTTGTGAAAGCCTTAAAGAATCATGAAAGCAAAGGCATTACGGACATGGCATAGGATCGACATAGCATAGCAAAGTAGCGTCTGCGATTGAAAACAAAGCATAGGACGAGACTAGGGGTCCTGATCACTTCTAAGAAAATGATTATTGTATTAAATAAGTTATTATATTAATTAAAAATGAGACAGGTCTGTCCTTTATTACCGGAAACCTTTTGATATCTTAATTTACCCGTTAACTGTTTCTTCCCCATAGTTGTCCGACTGCTATTACCAGCTGTCAACAGGTTTATACTTGTCTTTCCACCAGATGCATCATTCCAGTTCCTAGCTGAGCTTTGAGGAGTATTAATTACCGGTGATTTTTTCTTACTGTATTTTCCATATTCTGGCTCTGGATGATCAGTTTGGTCCATCGCTACACAAAGGTAAGGCTGTGTTGGAATGTTTTTTTCAATTGAGTTTGGGCTAGGACACTTAAAGAGCCATGCCATTTTTGCGTGCTCTTGCAGTATCTCCAAACCAGTTGGAATGCAGGAAGTCTGCTGGTTTTGGGATATAAAAGTCAAGGGTTTTTCTTGTTCCAAGCCACTTAGTTGCATTTGCAGCAAAAATCCTGGATTTGGGTCCAAGAGGGTTTGAAAATTGATCCAGTCATGTGTTGGATAAGATGAGTTGGTTTGCAGAGATTGGTTTTTATAAACGTTATCCTGAGGGAATGTTGTGCTGTTAGCAAGTTCCAAAAAAGTAGTGTCTGCGATTGAAAATTGATCATGGATTGGTGACTTCCAGTGAATGATTGCATAAAGTGTCTGAAAGGAAGTGAAGCATATTTTTAAGAATACAATTTCATTACGGATAAACTGCCATTTATTATTTGAGAACATATGACATGTTCCAATGTTATGTTTAAGCATTAAAATCTTGCATACCTTTAAAAATTTAGGTGGAATGAATCGTAAATCAGTTACTAGATCTTGGAATTGTGCTGTCATTAGTTGCATTATGCTCATCGTTCCAAGTATGGCCTGAGCGTTAAACGAGTTAAGGCATGGGAATGCAAGTAGAAATCTTTCGTGCTGCAATCAAATGCCGATGAAATAATTATGTTGTTGGTTTTATCTTCAAGAAATCAGATGGCCAACTTACTAAACTTATATTCGGTAAGATCCATGGCCGATTTTCCCACTGGTTTTTCTTCCACATCTTGTTATTTGCAATTGTGTGGTCGCAGATTTGACGGATGAGTACTGCCATGTTGCAACAATTGTGATCGCTGAATACGACCTTTCAATTAAATAATTGAAATATACTGCGTATTAGAATGTTTTCAAAATATGTGGTCCCTTAAGACTACCCTTGTAAAAAAAAACCAATAGAGAATTTATATGGTTTTATTGTAATTTGGACCATTGGTTTCTATTGTTGACATTAAGATAGAAGAATCCTATTGGTTTAAACTGTTTTAATTTATTGTTCAATGAGCCAACCAATACATTTTATGATCCAGTCAATACAAAAAATTAAATGTAAAAAATGGTAGAAACCAATCGAATTTCTCTATTATTGTTCTAGAGTATTGAATTTTAAACCAGTGTAAACATTGCCTTATACATGTAAGTCAGAGAAATCTTTTATGATTCACTCCATGGATATAATCATCTTAAGTATATAAGTTATATTAAGGAGCACTATTGATAATAGATCATTGACAAATAATAATTGTACAAATTATCCACCTTAACTTGAATATCACATAGAATGCTGGACAGTTGGGATGCCCAGACAGATAACATTGTGAAACTCTTCCAAAAGACCGTTCGTAAAGACCTTTTAACAGTAATTATATTATGATTAGTGCATAGGTAAAAATTAATTTAAAAAACTTCAAAGAAATCGGAATTAAAATCTGTGTTTCAGTTAACTATTGAAGCATCGGATTTTTAACTTTAACAAACATAGTTTTAAATCTTAAAATCACTGTAATTAGGAATATCTTTGTAATATATTGCTACTCACTCGTTTGTTTTCTGGTGTTCAAAAACAATTATCCAACAGGTAGTAAACTTTAATAACAAATTATAAATTTTGCTTCTAAAATTCTGAAACTTGGCTTTATATTGTAATTCTGCCATCTGACATAATACAATGGACGTTTGTTCATCTAAGATAAGGTCGGCATAAACAAAAGGCCACTTATTGTTGTATCTTTCTTTGAAAATTGATTCGTAATTACGCACAATAAAATGCACGTTATACCTGAAAATGGATAGAATAAGCAAACTGAAAATACTTATAAACATTTGAAACTCACATCTTAATGTTCTGAAGTAGCATACGTTTTTTCCAAATTCCACATTAATTCCGTCATTTCTGAAACTGCTGTTGAACAGATAGTGATTATGGGAAGGAAATATGTTGTAGATTTGTCTTGGTCTGAAATTAATGGAGCTAAAATCAGATTCTTACTGAGGTCTTTTTTAATTCACTCATATATTAGCATCTATGAAATTGTTTGCTATTCCATGAATTGGACGTGAAATTTTCAAAACAATTTCCAATAATCATTATAAACACACCGAACGTCTATGTATCAATTTGATTTAAGATATTTTAGGTCTTGTAATGGATTGAAAACTGTAGTTTTGATTTTTGTAGATAAAAAATGTATTGTTATACATGAAAATTAACTTATGGATAAATTATCATACTTTTTGATATTGTTGTAGTTGCTGAGCTATCATTGCTCACACATTCAATATTTGGCGCAATAGGCATCTGCATTTTTGTTTCTTGTATCTGTCCGTTTTGGGATTTTCTGGCCAGTGCAGTTCTAAGAAATAGGAAGGAATCCAGAGGGTTCGAGTGGCAAACATTGGATGCTGCATGGGATTCTTTTGAGGATACTTCTACTTTGGCATTGGTGGTGTTACTTGTACGAAGTTTCTTTGCTGGTGGAGAATGATGGGTATCATCTATGTTACAAAATGGCGAGTTTTCGAGATTTGACATTCTCATATTGTCCGAGATTTGAACTTCAGAATGATGGAATGATTTCTCAGAACTAATTTGACTATTTATGGCTGAGACTTCTTTCTCCCCATCTGATTTCATTGACATCTGACAGTCGGTTGAATGACTGTCATCTTGACAAACCAAATTCAGCAATACAGATTCCAGGGAATCTAATTTGATTTCAGATGCTAAGGATTCGTTTTCTTGACTTTGAAAAATGGCAAAATTGCTTGATAGGTCATTAAGATGGCTCTGTGTCAAGTTACATGAAACTGTGTTTCGGACAAGAGTTTCGAAATTTTGTAAAACAATATCATTACTGCTGCCTGTTATTGTCAATGTTGATTCGATGTGGTTGTTAGAATCAATTTCAACTTGTGCAATTTTGTCGTTTTCTTCATGGTGTTTTGTTTGTTGGCCGCTAAGCTGTGAACTTTCCAAACACTGAACCTTATGGTTTTCAATATTTGTTCCATCATTTTGATAATATGTTTTCATTTCTAGAACACTGATGTCTTGTTGGTAATATTTGTCCTTAATGTCTGCATCCGTTTCATGAAGGCGAGAATATCTTTTATTAGCACTTTGTGCCTCCAGATTTGTATTGTACTGGGAAATCAATTTGCTGCACATGTCCTTCCCAAGAGCCAATTTTCTGTGGCTGGTTTCTTGCAAATTGTCTTCTAGTTTAGTTGGTATAAGAATAACCTTCGTTTCTTCGATTTTTATTTTGCAGCTGTTTTCATTAACTATTTCCATATTTGGTGATTCCGTTTTTAAAAGGATTTTCCTTGTTTGATATTCTTTCATTTCCAAAGCATTGATTTTTTCAATGTATTTAAAATGAACGTCGCACATTTCTTGCAAAACATGGTCATACTTGTCGCCCTGTGAAAAACGAAACATAAAGCATAATATTAAATTGAAATAAAACATTAAGCTAGTACTTGCTGTTTTTATTTCAAATTACACTATATATTACCGTTAATTGTGCTGGGGAGAAATTTTTATACTTGTATTGCTCATGCAATTTTTGTTTTGGTTCTTCAACGGAGTCAATGCAATCGTTTGCATATTTCGAAGGGTTCTCAGGAAACCATTTTCTGCATAACAAGCAAAGGGACTCAATATCCATATACGTGTATTGAATAATAAAGTGTAGGCCTATTCAGCATAATGGGACCTCGAGTTTTAAGGGCCAAATATAATGTTCAACTACGTGATCCCATTATACAGAATGTAAGGTTTTTAAACATAAATTTTTCTTATGCTATAGATAAAAGATTTGATATTTTCTAAACTATATGCATTTATATTTTGCTTCAATAAGTATTATAATTAATATGCTTCATATCATTTGGGTACTTACTTCTGTAGAAAACTTTCACTAACTAATAATTCGTCTGACATGTTGCATGAAATGTCCATTTTCTCAAATTTTATTTCCTTTCCCAGCTGAACACATTTTATTTGGCTATGGTAATTGTGCAATATTGGTTCGTCTAGAAACTTGTCGTGGCCTACATCATGTACATGTAATGCAATATTAAATGTAGTCTGAATAGTCGGTATTTTCTCATTAAATTTTCAGTTTACATAGATTACCCTTTTCGAGTTCAGGTTTCAGTTGATTAAGATTGTATGCTTGGATTTCAGTTGACTTATTTATCAGAAGCGACCTCATTAAATTAGTCTGACTCATTTGGGAATTGTTAGAGTTTCCTTCAGCGTTTTCTTCTTCGAGAGAACTGGGAATTATACCATTCAGTCTATTCCAAAAATAAAACGGATTTAGAAAAGTATATTAAGGTGGTGATCATATTGTGACCTTAAATATAATCTGGTTTATGACCAAACTTCATCCTATTTAATCATTGAACTGCACTATTTTTGATGTAGGATAACATTTACAAGGAAATATTTTATGAGAAACAAATCACACATTGATATTCATACAAAATTAACATAGCTTGTGTTGTGTAATTTGCATAATTAAGGCCCCCGGCCACTTCGTTCCCGATCATATATGATTTCTCAAAAATAACAAGCCATGATCTTTGTTAGCGTCATAAATCGTAGAATACAATTTAATTATTCATTCATAATAAATAAACAATATAGATCATACCTCTTGTGTACAATGCGTTCAAATGGATTAAATCCATCAAGAAGCTCGTTAACTTGTACAACATGCTGTGCTTCCTGAGCCATAAAATTCACATCAGGTACCACTTTAACATCAAATGGTTGTTGTGATCAGTCAACGTCATTAGCACGATATTCTATTGATCTAGACTACGAAATATATGTATAAGTAATTGTTAATTACCTTTTTTCCAAGGTTGCAAGCCTAAGAATAACTGTCTTGATGTTTTCCATTTATGAACGTAAACAACGTCATTTTCATGTTCCAAATGCCAAGGCTCGGCAAAAAAATACTCAGAAGTTGTTTTATGATAACTTTCTGATGCTTCCTTGAAATAATTCAAACCTAAATAACGAGGCATTTGGAAACAAAAGTGTAACAAATACCGGAATTCTATTTCCAATGATGGCGACCACACAAGCGGACGACGCATGTATGTATTTCATCAAACGTACCCCACTCAAAACATGGTAGAAAACTAGTAGATTTAAAATTTAAAAAAACCGTATTATGTTATTCGACCTTTCCAGGTGTTTGCTTGTTTGTTTATACGTATCATTTACATGAAGCTATATACCTGTAATTTAGTTTAAATTTAGCATAACAATTAGTTTAAAATTACAAAATTTCACTTCACGACAAGGAAACTAGTTCCCCGTTTTACTGGAAGGTGGCAGCAGATACGCGTGAGCAATGTACTGAGTAGAGTACGTTTCAAGAAATTTTAAGCTCGATTTTTACAAACGTAGCCTATTTACATTCGATTCGAATGCTTTGATTTGAACAACGAATGATTTGAACAGTTTTGTGAAATTTAAAACAACATGCATGAATAGTGAGAGATGCCTTGATATGTGTGATTCGCAGGACTACACGTTTTTATATAGGTATGAGATTTTAATATTGATTTGAAATTATATATGATTTGAACTGCTTGATATTATAACATATTAATTATTAGACGCGCTTATAATGTTGACTACCCAGGTAACACACAATGTTGGGCCAACGTTTTATTTTCGTTGGCAATGCTGGCAAATCGTTGGCAGTTGGC
>JAQGCC010000226.1:0-47056 GCA_034698905.1 Xestoiulus laeticollis | reverse complement strand
AATAAGACGGACAGTAAACAAAAGAAATGCAGAAGATGCATCTTAATTGAAGTTAAATTTCTTAAGATGCATCATAATGTCTTATTTAGTGGACAGTTTTTAAGATGTTTTAATTTGCAGTGTCCATATACTGTATAAATGTGACATGTAGTTTTGTTACCTCTAATAATTATTCAATCTATAGAAAATGTTCCAGTTTAATCCCAAAGTCTAGCTACATCACCGCAGATTAACCGACGTAAAACACGCTAAATATGCAAGTAAAAACATCAAAGTCCATTAACCTGCATTGTTGGATTCGTGCTTGATCGAGGCGTCATCCAGATCTTAAATTCATAACCGCTTCCTGCTTTTTAAAACGCGTTTTCTCTAGCAGTTTTCAGCTGGCAAATGCCTCGGTGATTTTATCCACTTCCCCCGTGTTTAAAAGAGTATTAATCCGCATGAGAAGGCAGGTCCGGAATCATTATTCAACGCACAAACCGCACTCAACAGACAGCATACAAAAATCCAGTGTGTAAAAGTCGGTGTTTGGAAGGATTGATTACACGAAAATGCGAGGGAAATTAATATGCACACCTGCCACCGCCTCAAAATTTCTGTAATATCATGCTCGCAATTTCAGATCAAGATGAATGAATTTTGATATTGTTCCCTCTATTGTCGAGTGAAAACGCTGACGCACCAGACGGCATTACCAATTATTAAAATAAATGACTCGAATAATGCAGAAAGAACCGAGAAATGCGTTTTTAGTAGCAATGCTAATCGCGGCCAACATTTGAATAACAAGTTTTTTGCGGCAAGTTCAAAGAGAGAAAAACTAAAAAAAATTAGATGCAAAAAAAGCAGTTAGTAGTGTTTTTTAACTGGGATCAACTGATGCTTTAGATGTAAATTTAATATAAACTCGTAGATTAGTTTTACTTTCTCATTATTATCACAATTATATTTAAACATGATCGATAATCATTTAAATTATGATCATTGCATTTTAAAAACCTCATTTTTGAAGTAATGTAAATGTATGAATTCTAAACAACTCTCATCCATAATAATATGGCTGGAAAATCATGGTTATATTTCTCATAATTTAGACAAAATTCGACGTGCTAGTGTTAAGTGAACAAATCCTTCGTCTTCAGTACCAATGAATATTGGTTTCACCTCTAATACATATGTATTGCTTATAACTTTAAGCAATGCATCAGGTTAGAATGGCTGGATTGAAAACTGTGCCACCATTAATCATTGTGTAGCGGCCTTAGTTTGCAATTTCGGGTAAAGAATGGTTCAGTGCATCAATCTGCAATTCTGTATCGCATTTCATTTGTCAGACGAAAACAGGCAGGCAGTCCACCCACTAACGCAAAAAATCAAGCATCAGCAGAAAAAAAAAATGCACGTTAGCAAAACCCAGTTTTTTAAAAAAAAAAAAATTCGCACAAATTGTTTCTATAATAGAAGTTCTTGCTCAAAAATATACGAATAAAATTTGAATGGCACCTTCTCTTAATAATGAAAAAAATTAACATTAACCTAACAGCATAATTAAAATTTAATGCCTTAAAAATGTCAACTTCCTGCCCCTGAATATCTGCAATCACCGAAAGCTCCAAAGCATGCAGTGATTGCCGTTTGTCAGGGGCAGCTTTTTTGAATTTTTATAAAAACACATTAAACGGTATCCAAGTATGAAAAATAGATTCCCAAGTCTTCCCTTTAAACGTTTGAAAATTTTACAAGAACAACAGTGGTGAGATGGAGATGAAGAAATCCCAAAGGGTAAATTGTTTCGCATGAAGTACTTGAAATTTTGCCAAAACATCAAGACATAATTTTTTATTCATTTTGGAAACTCCAAAAGGACAATGCAAAAAAACAGCAACACCGAAACAGTACACCGTCACGTTTATGATGCCATTTGAATGTCTAATAGTTTCCGAAATACACACATCCGAAATTTTAAAAACAACTTAAAGGAAGCATAGGAAACGTTTTCTTTACCAACATTTTTATGTGAAATATATATCGAAAATGTAGAAGATATTGACACCTGCTATACAAACGTTAAACTAGAGAATGCACTTGCGTTTTTCATAAAGGTCATTCGCATTCCATTTAAAAATGAGTAAAGAGAAGTAAAGTCCCAAGGCAACAAAGGTAGAATTTAAAAACAAAACTTTAACATAACATGTAAAGTTTTTCAGTGCATCCCAAAAGACTCATCTTCCCTAAATGGCTCAATATATGGCACATGGCTGGCTTTGCTAATGCATTAAGTTTACAAACCCGTATCATAACACTCATTTTTGTTCCCGTCATCACTAATCACCAACAACGACTTTCTAATTGATGCTCTAAATCTGACTACTAAACCACTTTTGGGCCTTCTCGCTAAGTTTGACGTTGAAAACACCATTTGTATGTCACGAGAAGAAAAAAAAAAGGATCTTGGTTTTTTTTATCAAGACCCCATGTACAATTACCGATGACAAATTTCCCAAGTCCACAGAGTATTTTTTCCATCTACCCAATCGCTCTATGCTAACGCTATTTCATATCACTCGGTTCGCTGCCCGCATCGTAATCGACTATTTCTGTACCGAATTTATATTATTTGAATCATTTTACCCACCATACCGTTCTTCCGCACGTCGATACAGCACCTTGTACCCTTGCAGGACCCCGTGGATGGACGACGAGAGAGGAGACTCCCAATTGATGTGCAGACTTTGAGACGTGCTCGAGAAACACTGCACTCGAATGGGAGGCAAATTTGGCACTGCAAGAATAACAAGGCAAAAACAGTGTGAGGAATTAATTAGCTTTGCATTGTACGTTCTGCGCCAAATACTGCCATGCATAAAGGAAAAATTACTGCTCTTTGAAAACATTTTTTTTCCCTAGCACATATGACGAGAGAAGAGCAGAAACAACAAAAAGATTGCTATATAGAGAGGCACATTATAGTGGCGCACGAGTTAAGTGTATATAGCACATAAATTACAAAACCAGTTTTAACAGCGGTTAGGCATGCAGGGATGCATTATGAAACAGAAAAAATATCCATTCATTTTAAGTTTCGACAGACTTTTAAAGCTGAGAAATGAATTTTCAACTTTAATCGCTATTTTAAGGGTTGCTTAACCGGAAGGTCATTAGATGAAATGATTAATTCATCCGTTCACTTAGAATTTAGCTAAAGGGCATGTGACTAAAAGTTAAGAGATAAACGCTTCAAAACTCGGTTTTTTGGAATATTCATTCATCCAATAAGCGTTAAGGGTCCTAAAAGCCAAAGACAACTGCGTTATCCTAGTACAGAATTTGCAACAAGAAGCTCGTTAAAATCATTGCAATTTAGTGTTGAGTCAAGTTTTATATTTAGTTTTATGCGGCTGACAAAAGTTCGAAGTCAACACAGAACGTCATGCGCAGTAAGTAAGCAGCAACATTGTCATATTTTACAAGTTTCAAGTGCCTTTGTCAATTCAAGTTTAGGCAGTATCTCGACAGAGCGTAAAAGAATCAGGTCAAAATAGTTAATTAAGGCCAAAAGGGGTTGGCTAATTAGGTGTCTTCATTAACGGCAAATGCAACTTTGGGCACCCCATTGACCTTATCCAACCATTAAATACATTTTGAGGGCAGCGAGATTAAAAGCAAGAAGGAAAAACGGATTTTAGCAGAATTAAAGAT
Organism: Xestoiulus laeticollis; assembly: GCA_034698905.1. Lineage (NCBI taxonomy): Eukaryota > Metazoa > Arthropoda > Diplopoda > Julida > Julidae > Xestoiulus > Xestoiulus laeticollis. The sequence goes on along the minus strand of JAQGCC010000226.1, from coordinate 43,354 downwards.
GCTATAACACGATGAAAACCAACATCGATTTTTTGCAATAGGGATATATGCTAATGGAACATTTTAGAGGCTTTAAATAAGAGCCTTTCCAGTTTCGTACTAACAATAAAACATTTTTTTTTGTTTTAGTAGATTAAACCATAGTTATCAATACCACGTAAGCCTTCTCCAAATTCAATGACGATTTTTGGGTGATTATGTTATCATATCCAGCATCAACAAATGCTCGCTGTGCAATTTCCACATTTTTAAAATTTGGGATTGAATTCTGCCGCGAGTGAAAAAAAAAAGAGAAATGGGACTTACCATCTTCAGCAGTCATGGCAACAATTTCATCAGAGTCTGGTCCATTCCCATGGTCATTGAAAGCCTTCACTACAATGCCATAACGAGTAAATCGATGGAGTCCGGTCAATTGCAAAACCAAGTCAGTTTCTTGATCTTTTAACAACTGAACTGTCTTGAAAACATGCGGTTCCGTTGAGTTATACAATTTGAAACCGACGTGATAGCCACCGATATTACCATTCCACATTTCTTTTTTGGGTGCCTAAAGGGAAAAGAAAATCTTTAGAAATAATGCGTTTTTCCAAGCTAAACTATCATGGCTTGTTAAATCGTAAACGCGACTATATATTTTACAGGTAGAAGTTTGGAGAAATTCAAAGAAATTTAAGAGGGAAAAGTTATTATAGTTCCATAGCATGCATGCATAATTAAAGTTATTGAAACAAATCGCCGAAATGCATGCTAATAGTGTTTGATGAGAGAATAGTTAATAAAAAAGCCGGTGAACATTATATCGTATTAAAAACAATGTCAATTATTTAAATATATATAAACGAGGATAAATTTTTTACTAGACCCCCGACATGCCGTTTAAACACGAAAGCAATTTAGTTAACATCCGTGTAAGAAGAGTTTAAATTGAAGGCGATCGATAAAGTAGAGGTCAAAACATGAAAATTTCCTTGTACCGGTATGTTCTAGCAGTAGCCTATTAAGAAAGCTATCCTATTTTGGCATAAAATGTATAATATCCACAATTGCAAGCTTGGATGGGTTTGAAAGGAAAACGATGGCTTTGCAATGGTAATAACCTGCCAGCTTCAATCCACCTCATTTCACGGATGGAGTTCAAGAACCTTGTGTGCAAATTTACATCCCTATTCAGGTTTTATGAAGAACTAGTTGGAAATGGAGTAACAGCATCAGAGCAAATGTCAATTTTTCACACTTTTTCGTGTTTATCCGGGGGAAAAAAAGTTTCCTCCTTCTGTTTTCTAACCAATATCACCAATATCAGGAGAATCGAGAATGGGTTTTTTTATATTGAAAAGAAATCATAGTCTAGTCGAGAGCACAATGCATACAGCTTGTTGTAATAGCTGGCATTCGCCTCATTTGTTTTGAATTGGAAAATACAAACATAAGCTTTCCACATGCAAATAGGTAGGAAAATAAATCATGCCTCGTTCATTGTTGATACAGGCATCCTATTTCATTTTCCCTCCCCTTTAGCACGCCTTGTCCGTTATACAAATTTCAAAATCTCGCTGGGAAATAGTCCCAAAACAGTCGGAAATTATCCCCAATGTTTGTAGCAATCACGCAGCTGGTGGCCATAATTAACTTAGCCAATGTGAAATACTGTATATAAATGAGGTGAAGATGCATAAACCTCCGAATAAATAAGCTCAATGTATCACCACACACAGGCATATTGTACAAGCAGTGTTTTGTCACAAAATACAGCATGTTATAGAAGGCAAAAGTACAGTGAATTTACGAGACAGTGACAAATCATCTGAAAGAAGAACAAAAAAACTTCCTATCGCTGCTAATTAATTTTGAAAAGCTAAATTATTCATTAGATAGTTACTCAATTTTAAAAAATCTAAACGAAATTAGCAACCAATTTCCCACACGGAGATTTTTTTTCGAAATATTTAATTAAAACTTTAAATGATGCTTACCTTCCATGTAATTTTTAGTGTTTGAGAATCGATGGCTTCCACCTTGATATCTCTGGGTGAGCCTCCAGGTGCTTGCGAATCAGATGAAAAATGTATAATTAATGAATATTTCAGCAGAAAACTTTCGTAAAGTACGAAATTCTAAAAATGTAATTCACCTTCCTCCGACGTGGTAACCGATATAACTTTACTAGATTCGCTGATCCCAAGTTCATTGACAGCAAATATCCGTACATGGTAAGAGGTTGCTGGTCGAAGATTCTGAATTGTGTTGACCGTTTCTGTATAGGACAAGGACTTATTGTTGGACCCTGATGTCCAATCATCTACAAAAATCAACAAAAACTTTCAATTTGGGTTTTCAATTTCACTCGGCGTTGTATTCAAATCCTTAATTTAAAAACTTGCTTAAAAAGATTGCAGTAAAGGATTTAAGAAAAAAAAAGCCATACACTGAAAGGATTGAAAGTAGGAGGATCAGTAGCCATGAAAGCATCAACCTTCATAGATTTCCATGTGCCTGTAATCTCATTATCTTCATGAACATAAGCACATCTATTGATTTTTTTTCCTTCACTAACCTAAAGTCGTGCTATTTATACACGAAATACAAGTCTTGAAAGGTACATTTTTTTGCTTTTTGATACAACCTTATTTGTATTACCTTTAAAATTAATCCTTATGAAGAAAATCTGTTCTGCTAGCATTGCTAAAGAGATGAATTTTAAAGGTGAAACATGCATTCAAACCTTTCATGATTACCAGGAAACAATAGTATACAATATTTATAAATACTACATGTAAAACTGAAAAGACGTTCATGATCCTATTCTATTCCAAGTATGGAGTTACCCAGGGTATACAACATTTATAAATAACAACATGTTTGGTTACCAACATAACTTGATTTGAGATTAAAAAGTTGTTTTCGATACCGATAATTCCTGATTGACTTAGCAATTACTGTTCATTATAATACGCAGTAACAGTAATCAAGAACCAAGTACGAATTACCAATTTACTGAAACTGCAGCCTGATATAATGTATATAGCAATAAGTTAATTATAAACACTCACGTGATACTTTAAGATTTTTTTCAGCAGTAATTACATATTTGCCAAAGAAAAAAATTATAAGGCGAGTCAAATTTGAATGATCACCTATAATCACCCCTGCATATACTGAATATTACATTTTTATCACATCTTACGTCTGTCACTTGACAAATGATGCAATTTTTTGCTTAGCCAGTCACTAAGGGCCGCCCTAAAATTAAGCTACATCATCCGTGCAATATAAACTCAGAATCACTTTTTATGATGCTAGCTTATATTAATATTGACATTTTATAAATTTCATTTAGTTGACACGTTATTTAAATTCACTAAATGATCATTGCCGAACAAAGGCATCTGTCAGATTTACTCCTTTGTGTAATCCATCTTGCCGAGATAATCATAAAAAATACAGTCACAGGCATTACTGAGTTATAACAACCTCACTGCAAACGTGACTTGCATTTATTTTCAAGAATAAGCTGTGAAAAGCATGCCAGAAAAAAACTAATATTTCAAGCTTTACTTTTAAGTTCATCGAGATGAACGGTTTAGAAGATAAAAAAAAGGAATTTCAAATTGCCTCAAAATGGAAAATCACAACATTTTGGAATGATTTAGTAAAACTGACTACACTATATTTAAATTTCTTTAATTTAGAAAATAAACACGAAACTGCTACTGAGGCAAATTTATATAAAAGCAATAATGCAGTTGCAAAATTATAATTAAAAGCAGTATATAAAATTTTACTGGAACTCCCCAACGTATATTTAAATTGAAAATTATTTACACATTTGGCACACGTTACTACTTTATCCTTAGGACACAGATTGAGCTAAATCTCTCCTATAATGCATAAAACTACCAGTTTTATAACCTGGCAAGAAAAATGCCCATCAAAAACTGGGGGAAAATTAATTATAAATGCACGAATACGAGGGAGAGCTAGGGGAGTCATGTCTGGAAAGCTTATTGAGCGCTTTTAATACATAATTAGAAAATAAAAATGTGTCCCATGCAGGGAAGCAACGACAAAAATTAACACTTTAACTCCATCAAAACGACATGCAGAATAATATAATTAACGATTAGTAAATTGCAGACTGAGTCAGACAACCACTGCAGGTCTTCTCATTTAATTATAGAAATATTGTTCCCATAATTGATTTTCGTTATAATTCATCGTAAAAATATAATTAGTGACGTGCAGCGACTGTCGACAGTCACTAGCATTTTCCAGCCATTAAACTACATCTACATTATACCAGGGTACAAAAAAGGAATTAATCACGTGTACTATTGTCTCTTCAGAAGCCAGTGTCCACATTTGTTTGTTTAATGGAAAAAAACAACAGCATTATTTGTTTTCTCTGTAACTGAAGCGTTGGTAAAAAAAAAGATAAGTAGAGATTGCATGTGTAGAATAGTAATTATCCTAATTTACAAATTTTGCTGTTTCTATTAAAAAAAACTAATTTCTTAAATGTAAAAGTCATAATTTTAGGTTCACTCTGATTCCCCCATAGTTATTTCATGCAATCTTTAAATAGACTTCACAAAAAAAACTTTTTTAAAGCTGTAGAAAGCCTTAGCAATTGAAACTCCACGACAGTAATTTATTAAAGTACACCTTGGGATCTTCTTAACGAAAAAAAGACAGTGAAATAAAAAAGTAAGTTTTTTAAAGGGACTCGATTTTTCTTTACTTCGAAAGATTTTTTTTAATAGAAGACTAAACAATATATTACCTTTTAGAAAATAACTTTCTTTGTGTATTTTTTGTATTAGATCATCTATCTTAAAAGTAAGATATAAGTAATGGCATACAAAGTATTAACAGTGGAAAAACAGTGGAAAACTCAGCGTAGGAATGAAACTACAGTTAAAAAAAAACGCTGGTAAGTGATGCTTTTTGTCGTTGAATGATCCAGCTGAATTCAGATATTTAAATGCGTATTTAATGCGAAAGAAACACACTGAATAAGAAATTCATACTTATGCGTGTAATGTTTGAAACTGAGAGGAATAAAAGTATAGCTTCAATAAGAGCAAAATAAACACGATATGAATAAGATTACTTAAGGAGCGCCAAATATGGATTTGTAAATTAATAGCTACAGCACATGGTCTTAAGAGGATTCTTATTCCCAACTCTAAAATTAATTAATAAAAGTGCTTCTACCAATTTTTTTAACACTTGGTGAAATTGTCTAGACTTGAAATTCGTCGATAATAGTTCTTCAAATTATTTTTTGAAGCATGAAAACTACATCAAATATCTATTTTTATGAACTTAAATAAACATATTTTGTGTATTTTAGATTTAAATTCATATTTTCATTAAAAAAATACCATTAAGCATATATATACTGAATCGCTCGGCATTTCGTTATGATTAGTGTTTACATCTTCCACATTTTTTTTCTAAAAGGATTGGAATCACCTTGAATTATTTGATTTTTGGATAATCAATGCTAGATCCTTCCGCCTTGCATATTTTACTGCATCTGTCTGAAAAACTGCAGGATGTTTGGAAATTCCTCGCTAGTTTCTCACTTAAACTATAAAACTATGTCGAATTTTACGGCGTTCAATATGAAAAAAGGCTTTTGTCGAAAGTGTGTATTCGCATTCCCAATGCGAAGCATATTGGCAAAGGCATCTGTTAAATGATTACACATGGCTACATCCATCGATTGTCACAATTCTTCTTTTACATCCTTTTTTTTAAAACCATCGAATAGCGTGTCATTTAGCGTAGTATTAGCCCAATTTTTTCATCCTTTCCTTGTCTAAGTCTATGATGTCTGATTTTATTACGAGGGAAAATGAAAAATTCCACCAACGACAACTACTGTCACATTCACTTTTCACTCCCTGCAATTGATTTCATATGGGAAACCAGATTCTCGATGAATTTCCCTGAGACAGAAATGATGGCAAAGCTATTCAAATGAAAGCCATTCTTTAGTTTTTCCAGCTCTAACACTATTGGTAGTTGCACTATTTCTCGCCAAAAGCAAATAGTGGAGAAAAAAGAAAACGGATTTCATAGCCCAAGAATAAATAGGATGCTACCACCACAAAATACCACACGTGGCTTCTAAACAGGACACATGTGGTCCTATCTTTCAACGATGCAAATGGCAGCCAAGTTGAACTTAAACGCAATATTTCACACGTTTGTCACGCGTAATAGACAAGGTGGCAGCTTTACAAAATTGGAAAAGCGTTATACGAGCGTATATCTGTTTCCATTTGCGCAACATACAGTGTGCGATACCAGTTGCTAAGAAACTAAAAGGCGTCGGAAATTTGTAAGAAACTTTTGTCATTCGTTCATTAAATAGCAAAATAAATTCCTTCATTTTGCTAATGATTACATGTATACTCTCTGAAGTTTAACAAGTGTTTGAAATTTGGCAGAGGAGTTCCGAAGGGGAAATGAATTTTTCAGCATTTTTCATCATCACCATTCACACTCATTAATGTTTGTTATATATTATGAACATACAATGCAGAAATAGCTATAAAATATTTTATATCCTATTTAATAGCAAAATAATTGTTTCCTTTTATATCTCTTTTGTTAAAAAGCAGCTCTATATTGACATTTTGCGGTGTTTGGATTCACTGTTCTCCTTAAATTTGGATTTCGTTTTAGCAGAAGAAACACTAACCATAAATAACCATTTTGCTAGACCTTTTAACAGCAAACAATTTTTTTTTAGTTTTTACATTAATAACATTACTTAAATGTTACTTGAGCTAATGTTTACAATGTTGTCGAGCTAAACCACTGCTTGTTATTTCCTATTTAAACAATATATCCTAAACAAAAGAATTTACTTCAAATTTGATTTTGTCAAGAAGCAGCTTAAAAAGGTTTCTTGAATCATTATATGCTTAAGTGTATACGAATAACACTAACGTGAAAAAGTGGATGTCTAGCATATATCAATATTGAAATGATCGCAATTACTTCGTTATTTCATTTTGCTTGCTTCTAAAAAATAGCAGCGAGTCATTATAAAGGATGATAAATATGATTAAAAACTAATTAACATAATTCCGTTCGAGAGAATTTGCAGATTGCGATGACAAATTAACTGTCACTGTCTATATAGAAAGGAATCCAGCTTGTATTTTTTAAGCTAGTACGATGTTGGTGCCTAGAGAATTTAAAGGCAGCAATTAACATCGTGTAAAACACAGGCTTTTTAGGCAGTAATTCCAGTGACAAAATGACGCCTACATTTGCAGAGCCACATAAAAAAGTCATAAAACCGTAACATATTTTAAGAATTCATTTCTAGATTTGAGAGTTGGATATAATGTATACAGAGTACCAAAATGAAACTTAATGGAAATGCCTTAAAGTCTGTTTCACTTATAATTGAATTTCTTCCTATTTAATTCAAGTCATACGTGTCATTTATAATATTATGATTAATGGATAAATTTGCATGCATTTATGGCAAATTCGACTGAGTGACATGCCCTTAATTTCATCATATTTTTTGGAAATATGAAATAAAAGTTCAGTTTCCTTAAACTGATAAGTTTAAAACAAAATATCTGAAATGATTCTTACCGTTTGCTGTTTTGTATTGGAGAAGATAGCCAGTTACAGGACTATTACCATGAAAGCTTTTAACCCAGGCTACTTGGGCTGATCTACTTCCATGGTCACCAATCCAAATGTTTGATGGAGCTTCTGGACGTTCTGCAAATTACAAAAAACTGCGACATTTATATACTTTTGTAGATATCAATAAACGTTCAAAAAATAATTCATCTAGTAAATTTACATTCATAAAAGTGCGTTACATATTAAAACGTGTATAGCAATGTTTATGCCAATAGTTAGACTCACCTAATATGGATAAGTAGATATGGGTTTCATCATGCCCATGAGGATTTTTAGCAAGGCATGAAAATTTGGCTGAATCTATTCGATCTACGGAAGTCACAATCAGATATGACGTCATTCCTTTATCGAATTTGTGTTCACGCAATTTGTATCTATACAAAATCAATGGACAACGTGAAATTAAAAATCGATTTTGCCAGCAGCAGGCTCACCTCTAAATGGCTAATGTTAAAATCGTTAGAAAAATACTCATAAAATAAGCATCGTTTTATCTGAGTTCTAATTACAATTTCTGGCAATGCTAATTGGAAGCATAAAGATAAGAGGGTTTTCATGATTATGTAATCAACATTTAATTCGTTAGATAAGTTAGCATTACTATTTCGGAGGACTATTTTCATTACCTTTTCAGGCAAATACTAAAGCAGATAGCGTTGAGTACCGAAAATATAGCATGAAACGTTAGACATCACTCCACCAGTTGAATTGTTCATAAATAAGCAGGGATGGCCCACACTTAATTCAATTTAGAAGCGTGCGTTGGCACACAATTCGATTACTTTATTATCGAGCGTTCATGTTTTCCATTTTGATGAATAAACGTCAATTTTGAAAGCAAATCAGGCCAAACTGACATAAGGTCCATGAAATATTGAATTTTTAGAAACACTACAATACATAATAATATGAGAAACAGGAGCACTTTTTTAAAAATGTAATATTCAATTCAATTCAATTCCTTACCCTGCAGTCAGCATGTATATTATGCCATGTGGCAGGGGGCAAAGTGCCAGATTTTTGTTAAGGTGAACTTTATACTTTATACTTTATAATAGAAAATGTAAATCTGTAAATTTGCAAATGAATATGCCACTCATGTTGAGCAGTTTTCTGTAAATTGCTAATCCAAACAAAAAATACTATGCCAGCATTACAATTATGAAAAAAATATTTCAAATAATTGCCATTTCGGCTTTAGGTAAAGTATGAACACATTTTAACGTATCTAAATAAGCCACAATGAATATTTGGGTGTATCTTACCTAGATTGGGGTCCAAACGTAACTGATTTTTCGTTAAGTCTCCATATAATTTCTAAGGGGAGATCCCCGGTAACTGTGCAACTTAACTGAGCATCATCTCCTTTCTTAACAGTCTGATTTCGATATTTTACATCGAACCGTGAAGGCACTAAATAATATATAAGTTTGCAAACAAATTAAGTTAACTCTTTTGATAGTGTAAATATTAATTAATAAATAACAACTCATCGTGTATGTGTACATTATAACCATAAAAAAGCTTTTGGAAACAACAGTTCCAGATGGAAAATAGAAGTGCAACGCGAATTAAACATAACCGAAACAATGCTTATAATTAAACAGTAAATTCTGTTCAAAATACAATTATGTGCACCTTAAGCTGAAACTCCACTGCTGCTGCGTACTCGCATATTATTCCTTCTTTGAATTAAGACATTCACCCAAGTATATGTTACCACAAACTAATAATTATGGCAAAATGGATTAATTTTGTAATTTTGTATACATCTTAATAAGTAGTAATACGTAGTAATAAGTATAGTCTCAAACTACTATAGGCTATGGAGTTCAAGATTTTCGTTATTTTTCAATTTAATATAAATATATTACAACGTCAAGCAATTGGCAGTGAACATATTACTCAAGAAGTTACGCAGAATGTTAATTAAACCTCATCTAAATGAGGTAAAACTGAATACTTATTGATAAATAAACACGTATAAATAGTCATCTGACATTTACCAAATGTCTGATTTGATAGAAAGAAGTCATCCAAAAATGGTAATAATGGAAAGGATTGTGTGTAAAAAAACCAAATTGAAAGTGCTTGGAAAAAAACTAGCAAATTCAATCCCACTTTAATCCGCTTATGTTTGCAATTTTAATCAAAGGAAAATAATGTCTTCTACTTTTTCAGGGAAGTTCAAACTTTGCTAATGCACTAAGTAAAAAAACACGTCGCTTTTAATTAAATTCGAAACTTACGCTAAATTAAGCAAGGGGAAAACTACATTCACTCATTATACCTAAGTTAGATATAAAAAAACCAAAGCTACCATGAGTAAAATGCAAAAGTTTTCTTTTGACATTCACGTGACAAGGTTTCTATGCTACCTTAAAAATATTTTGCCATTTAGCAATGACTCCAATTATGAAAAACGAATTCAAAAAGATTTAATTTACAAGCGTATATCGTATATAGTTAACATTTTCCTTAATAAGTATATAGTTATATACTAATTACGGATAATGCATTTAAGCTTTTGGGATGGCTTCATCTTACATTTAAGGATAGTGTAAGGATTTCACGGAATGTAAGCTATGGGATAGTTAGCTAAGAACGGATACATGCTAATAAAGCTTAGTAGGGATAATTATACATAAGCCTGAGTAGAATTGGACCACGTAAAAGTTCTCAAAACCCCAACCATCCACGTTTCCCCCCTTTTATCGAGCGAATTGTATTGTATACTTTGAAGTGCATTTTCTTACCTTGAACATTAATTGTGACGACTTTGCTTAAGCCTGCTCCAATCCCATTGCTGGCTTTGCACATGTATCGACCGTGATCTCCTTCGTGGACATCCCGTATCATCAGCGTGCTTTTATGATCAATAGAAAAACGGGAATGGATCCGCATCACATCGGTGAATTCACCGGCAGCTTCATCTGGAAACCAGTGAAAGCAAGCTTTAAAACGCCTCCGAAAAAACGAAAATTGTTGGTATTGAAAACAACAATCAGCCCCAAATGATGTGCAGGAACACTTCACTTAGGGCGCAACTGAAATGTTAGAGCCAAGGAGAGCTGTTTAATCACGCTTAATGTGAAATAAGCTTCAAGAAACTAGATTGCACATTATGAGCAAGTGATCGCCATCCGATAATGGGGGTCAAAGGTCAACAGCGTACGAAAAAACAAAGAGAATTTTTTGAAGATTAAAGAACATAGATCGTTAAGGGATACTTTTCAAACATTAATAAAAACATATTTTTTCTGTTTGCACATGCAACTATGAAGCGCACGTTCTACGTTATCATTTTTCTGTGACAAGAATTACGTTAATGTATGAAAAAAAATACCCTAGTTTACGGGGGGTTTTTTTTGCCTGCAAGCCAGATTAATTGAGCTTTCATCCCAGCTAGCAAATTGTGTATGACGTAAAACCGCGATTTAAATTACAATAGCAGCCTTAAACGAAGTGAAGTTCCGATTGGACACCCGCGAATAAATAATAAATTTGCTTGAAATCGACCGCCATCAGTAGAGCTGCTTGAAGTAATATAATTATGTTGCAAATTGGAAAAGAAAGGAGCCATGATTTTGCCATGGTTCCAATTTGTGGATGAAAGCAGCAACAAAAAAATGCAGCGCATACATCAGTCTATATTATTAGAAATGCTAATTTGGTTTAGGAACATATAAACATAATGTAGTCTGCTTTGCATACCGGAGTCGTAAATGCATTTCTTGAAAATGCTTTCATAATGCAAAGTATGAGAAACTTTTATCAGTCTTCAAGCTCAACGGGCAATTAAAGTGAGTGTGAATAATGTAGTGGCGTGAAAGTTTTCACTAAGAAATTTGCATCACGTTGTGGAAACCAAGCAACTGCCATCGATTGGTGAAATTTTGTCACAAATTCAACACATTTCTCGATATATTTTTCAATTGATTTATTGCAATGATTGAAATTAACTCAATTCCCAATAAAAATATTATAAGAAATGAGCAAGAAAACCATGGATTAGCGAAAAATAAATCGTATGCTTGTGTGTGGCAATTTAAGTAATAAATTATAAATTATAAAAAGTAAAAGTATAAATTAAACCAATGCAATATAACTTACCAATGGCTTTCATCCAAATCATAGTAGGTCTCGGGAATCCTTCAGCCAAACAATCTAAGTAAACTTCTTTGCCAGCAAGCACACTGATGTCCTTTGGTTCTACCAGCCAACGAGGAGGTACTTAAAAAATAAGTTATTAAAAAATTAATTTGTCATTTCGGATTCAGTAAATTTAAATTACAAAAGTGCAGAATTGTAGGATTGATGGCTATTGTGGATTAAGAATTCCATGTCCACTTTAAGGAGATTATTTACCTTATTCGGCTTTCTAACTAAATTTAAACTAGTCAACATGTTCAAGATAATGAGAGATGATTGCTAATGCCTACGTGCATCTCTTATTAATATTTGAGTATCCTAATCTGAACCAATAAGGTAAAAAATGCACAAAACAGCCAATTTGTAATTTTAGCAAAAATGCTAATAGGGTTGGTGAATTCACGCAGATCGAGTATGCGCTGTAAATTGAATAGAAAATTTTCAAGTATAATAAAGTTAAAAATCTTGATTAAAGAAGCCAAGAAAGGCGTGGAATGCAGATAGTCATGCTTAAACTAAGTTTTGATTGCATTCAAAGGTAGTCGGTTTGTAAATCAGCTCTACTTGAATTACACTCAAACGTTATAAATTGATTTAAATTAAATTTCCATATAAAACATATGGCAACAATACTTCATCACGAATGAATATTAGAGAGGAAAAGTCGATAGGCTCGGCTGAACTGCTTTTCATTGTTTAATCATGAGTTCATTGTGCGAAACGACGATGCAAATGGCTTATCCATAAAAAATCAACGTGGTGGCATGATTAAACTGTATAAAATATACATGCGATTGAGAGAAAGGCTCAATAAAAAAATACTAAAAAACTTTTAACCATAAAGCACGGTATTTATTAGATGCCTCACACTCCTTATGTTTCCCCTGCAGTAATTTTTGCATATGGAGGCAAAATTTACAAAAGAAAAGTTTCCTTCAATGTTGATATACAATAAATTAAAACACGTACCCTATACAGGGTGACTGAAAAGGGTTTTTAATCAAGAAACAAGTTTACAATTTACGTAAATTCCGTTCAGGTCATTCAAGAACTTTGGTTATACATTTGTATCACTAAGAAAGTTCTCCCAATATGCAACAATATGATTTGTTAAAACACATTCATTAAGACTGCCAATTTCAAAAGTTTAAACAAAGCATCTAAGCTTAATTAAACTAATGGTAAACATCGCATTTCGCACATTAGAATCACGAGTTTCATGAAAGCATTAAATCATTCGAGATTATTGCAAATTAAAAGTGCCAACACTAATTTAGAGGAATGAATTATCAAACTAATGCTGAGCAAGGTTAGCACTGCAGAACATTCAAGTTCTGCGGTCTAACGAGTCTTAAATCATTACAGCAAAGCCAATTTTCAAATGTCACGGGACTAGAGCCATTAATCCTTGCATAAAACGAATATGCTAATAAAACGTACATAATGGTCAGATGAAATTAATACATGACTATTAAAATTGCTTATTATGTACATTTTGTAGACCAAAATCAATTGAACTCAGTCCAAAATAGCTCCAGACAATAGTGTTAACTGAATATATCGAACTTACCATTAACTGTTAGATGGGCAGTGTAATTAACTGTAGCAGCAGTATTGCTGGCACTGCATGTGTATCTTCCTCCGTGAGCTGAATTTACTTTCTCAATGCTTAAGGTGCTACCTAATTTCTCCAGTGTTTGTGTATCCACCTTTAAATAGCTCGGTATTTCCTCATCATCTTTATACCATTTGATATGAATTGGAAATTGGCCAGCGGAAATGGCACAGAACACTGACACTCTCATCCCCTCGTAATTTTGCTCATCTTGGAAGAAAAATGGGATGATTTTTGGTGGTACTGAAATAAAAAATTGCAACAATGTATGATCGGAAACACTTGTATTCATAATAATCGTTATAAAAGCATTTCTTTAAACAGTTTAATTATTTTATTACAATGAGATTGTGTCAACCGAAACTGGCATGTTAACAAAGAAGCTTCTGGAATTTTTGGGAATACTTCTTTGCTTTTAGTGTAACAGAACCTGAATATGGAAAATGTCATTGAATGTTTGCTGATGTTTGACTAATGTAGGTTAGCGTCAATCTCTACATTTATCATACTATCTGATAGAAATTGGTGCCGTTGGTCCTGCCAACTAGGCCATGACTGCATCCAGTGTTTATCTGAAGTCCAGCCAATTGGCAGCTAGGTTCGCATTGGTATAATATATTTTTTTTATATTCGGGGGGAAATAATCGATATCAATTACGAAAGCAAATAAATGCAAATGTAATATTTAATTAGAAAATAAGTGCAGGCTTGCAATTGTAAATTTAAGACATTTCTCGAGCTGCACCAACATGCCAGACATTACCAACGGGATTTTCATTAATTTTATAGCATCGATTTTTACAGACTCATCAAATGACACGGATATACCATTACAACGAAAAACCCCTGCTTGGGCGCCACATAGATTATCTGATAGGCAATCCATGTCCTCTTGTGTTATCATTGTCCCAGCGGTATTATACAGACTAGTAATACCTATATTACAAAGTGTATGATAAATATTTCATTCCATACATTGGCACGCAGTGCACATAATGGGTTTATTAGCTACACAACTCACATTAACCCTATACAATGACTTTCAATAATAAAGTAATTTATAAACTCCCATTGTACATGTGTATTATAAAACACAGCTTTTAACGCCAAATGTAACGTCATGCTTACATTATTAAAAATCGTAAAGTAAATAAAGAGTGGTTTATTTTAAAATTACGACTCGCGATTGCATTTCATGAAAATAGTCTATGAAATTTTCCATAGCAGGATTGAAATCGACTATAACTAATTTGACCTCTAAACTTTCACTGAATCTGTCCTCGATCTTGGGCTATTTTCATCAATCTTAAACCGACAAGTCCACCAAATATTTAGCATTAAACTACAATGCTGGACATTGCCAAACTCATTTAGTTTCCAACACCGAAGTAAAAACCAAGGAGTGAACATCTATTTTTTTTTGAAAAAAATCGATGAGGAAGGTGTATAATTGATCATCCGTCCAGTTCAAACTGGATGTCAAGTAGAAGCCAATTTTGCCCGGTCGATTTTCCTCAAGAAGAAGCATTTAAGGATTGTAAACGATGTCCAATGATGAGTGCGAAGACAGAAGTGTATGGAGGGCTCATATAAAAGATTTGATCGGTCAATATCTTCTCATATCAGAATTTGTCACGTCTAAAAACGGACCATGAAACGTGTTATTTTCAGCAATAAGCCGTCATCTTGACAGCTATTTACCTAAAGGAACACACTTGACTTTTTATCATTGATCATATCTCTACGTGATTTGAGCGAATGATCCAAGCATGTACTTTGAAGCTGGGCATTAAATCGGACGATTTTCATTGGTCAAAGTAAATACATCAGTAAACTGTCAAAGCCCTTCATGAAAACTTTCCCCAGAAAATTAAATCCATAAAAACGTCGTCGATAAAATAAAGATTTCAACTAGTTTGGCAATGGATTTTGTGTATAAAATCAAGACATGAGTTTATACCCAACAGATTATAAATGGGTGAAAATAAGAAATATCATTAGAAGTAACATTGACCATATTCTCGAAGTAAGTTTTAATCACATGTAATAAAGAGGATGGAAAGTTACGACAAAGGAAGAGAGATTTAGGCGAATATTTTAGCAGGATCTACTCTTCCAGCTTATTAACTACGAGTTCAAATAAGTTATTATTTATTAGCAAAATCTAATCAAGTTTATAAGTATAGTCCCATTCCTATATGTGGCTTTCCGCTCGCTAATTAGCCCTTTTGAATAAGTGATGCATGCTCGAGATACGCTTATGATCTGATAATAAATTTCATTTTTTGATTAAATTATTTGGCATATACTTGTATACCGAGTATCCTCGGGTATTAAATTACCTCAGATGAAGCTACTTTTAATAAAGTGCAAAAATATCTCCTGATGGAAGAAAAAATCGAATGGGTCTCTCGTTTAATTAAAAACCTTCAAAGGAAGCGAAATTTGAAAATCCCGTTGCAGATTTAATGAAAGTATAAGTTCAATAAAGAATCTTGTCTAAGACAAGTGCACATGCCCTTTTCTTATTCTAGAACTTTAAGAAAGCAATATCTTAGGGAATCCCAATCATGTTATTTTCGAACATTCGCATTGAAAACTCGAGCTCTATGTATAAATCAACACTAGCAATTATGACAAAAGACGATTGTGAAATTAGCTCTCTGTTGTAAGCCATCATAACTGCAGTGTAAATACTTCCAAGTAAGACATTTTTAATTGAATTTCGTCAGATACTATTTGAAGCTTAAACGGATGAAGTAATAAAAGTTATCAAGCGGTATATTACGACGAAATCCAAACTTTGTCCAACATCGAGTAATTCCAATTTTTCTCAAGAGTCATCAAAAGTTATGGTTGAAGATGCTTTAGGACAGGGACAAGTAAATAGCTATTTCGATACTTAAAAATAAGAAATCAATTAGATAATTTTTATGTCTGCTGTACTTTAAACACGCGTTGAAAATCGTATATCTAATTGGTGGATATTGTAAATAGCAAGCAATATCCATTCACAAAAGCATTTCTAATTTATTTTACAGGGTATTATTAAAACTTTTTCCCCTAGATTTTATGGTCAACGTAAAAAAGCAGGCCAAAGGCAACTGGATAAATCCAACAGGGTGAATATATCTGATGGCAATCGATGTCTTTACAGATATATGGCCTATAAAGCCAAGGGCATATGGATCAATGTGAAAATTGCTTTTTAGCAAAGGACCTATGAGGCTGATGGTAGATGGAGAGTGGGATCCCCATAAATAGCCATTCCATAAAAAAGGATATTGAATAATGCCATATGCAGACGAAGTCCATGGCAGCAGTATAGAGAGATTTCCACTAAATTTACGGATCCATTTACGTCAAAGGGAAACGCAGTTACGCCGTTGGGAAAAATGGGCAGAGTCATTGTCACCGTGAAGGTAGAGCTCTATATGAAGGCTTAGCCAAAGAAATTCCTGGGTTTGGCCCACTCCAAAAATTCGCTTTTTCGATTACCTATCTAACACCAAAGGAATTTACGAGCCCATAAAATACTCCGAGAAAAAATTGCAAAAGGTTGATGGGATCGTAGCCAGGTTGATCCCAAACATATGCAAGTTGAAGAGTACTGGTCATCTCTGAAAATTTGATTCACTTAGAAATTTACAGTACATCCTTCGTACTTCCGTCTTTATGATTTGCAAAATATCTTTACGTCAAGAAAGATTATTAACGAGATAGCTTTTCCTTAAATTATGTTAAAAATATACAGTAGCCTATACGCTAGCTAAAATTAGCTCGATCCGCATGCCCTATCTGCAAGCGTGTAAAGTGACCTTTCTTCAATGTTTCAAAACCTTCGCATATTCACCCCGTGTCTAGCGGTAATGACCACTTGTTGATGTCTGAGGCATCTTTCATTTTTCAATGGGCATATTAAGTTGTTCTACGATAAACTTGTCTACAAATACCTATTCTAAACTTATGAAGCGTATAACTATTCGGGCAAACCGCCAGAAACACACCATTTCACATCGATCAATAAACAATCAATGCAAAAAAGGCCCATAAAATAAAAATGTGATAGAAAATAGCTGCCCTGCTACTTACCAAGCACGTCGACTTCGAAATCCCTACGGGAACTTTGTCCTTGATTGTTACTGGCCTCACAGGTGTATTTTCCAGCATCCAAAGCGTGTTGCACATTGGACACAAAGAGTGTACCATTGGGAAACACTTTTTGACGGTGATTAAAAGGAACCTTTTGGTCACCTAAAATAACAAAAGGCACAAACAGAAAGAGCTAGGTTTAAGAGGATATATTAAACAGGCTTGGATACAAAAGAATAACGTTTACGTTAAATTCATGGCAATAAAACATTGCAAATAACATGGACGAAACTACAGCGAGAGTTATAAAAAACAATATTTTTCCAATTGTGTAGACGCCATAACAATTCCAACACAAAGCCAAATTCTGAATAAATTAATATTTTTAACGATAAATGCCCCTAAATGGCACCAACCACACATAGCAATGCTAGCAGTGATTGCCCCCTTACGGGGATGTAATTGAATTCTATGATTAAGGACCATATCGGTGGTTTTTATTATTATTTTGCAATTTTCCTTGACTGCCCTTATATAAGAATGCCATACTAATGACTATATTTGTAAAAGTGATTCTTTTTTTATGAGAAATTCCCCTGAATGGTCGCAATCATGCATAGCAATGCTAGCAGTGATTGCCCCCTTACAGGGGTTTCATTGAATTATTTCATTAATGACCGTATTTCCGGTTCGTGTCATTATTTTTGAAATTTCGCTTAACTACCCTATATAACTGTGTCGAAACCTACCTCTCATCCAAATAATAGCATCTATTGGGTATCCCGAAGCTGGGCATGAAAGAGAAGTGTTGGCCCCTTCTACAGCGACACGTTTTGGTAAGGCACGAATAAATGGAAGACCTAAATATCAAATACGATAAAAAAATTCACAAAAATTACCACCGTAATCAGGGTTCGCATGTACGGCATGTGTAACCCTTTGAAGTAAACAAAAGCGACTATAAAAACAAGCGCTCGTATTCTCATCAAAGCATTATTCCCAAGATAGGTGTTAAGGAGGAATGCCGTGAATGAAAATGCTCTGGAAGCAAAATTAAGGACTCCCAAGTGAGCAATCAGTAAAACTTACTGACTTTTCTTATTAGCCTAACAAAACTTTTTAATCTGGGTACGGAAAATTTATGATTTAATACGCGGAACTGTAGATTGGCAGTATAAAATACTGCAGGTTCAAGAGTGTAAAAAACGATACAAACATTTCCAGAACCACCTCACTAAATATTATGCAATTCTTTAACTTGTCTTAGGTAAATAGATGAATTTAATTCACCGTGATCTTCACTGACTTCAATCTATACTTTAGATTATAGGTTGATTGTTTCATTAAAACTACGAAAGATAATTAAGAATTTTACAGAAAGGTTAAAGTAAATAAGCAATTATTGTTAATTGGAGTGAACGTTAATGTAAAACATTGAATTACACATATAAGTTTTATTATGGGAAATTAGTTCTTTACATAACCTAAGAATATTTGTTCTTCTAATTTCTCAGTTAAATTTCAGGACGTCAACATCATATTTATGAAATTCATTCTCCATTAGCATTTTATATATTCCTCGGTGCACTCTAGAAATACGCAATTAAAATGAAACAATTCTAATCACTAATTTGATTCCTGGAAACAATAGATATCCAGACATCGAGAATGAAGTTCTCAAATCTCATGGATCCAGTATCATCTCCAACCAAGTTGAAGTTTACGAAGCGTACATGCTTACATTCAATTAAAACGAACAAATAAATGATAATTAATGACATATAAGGTCTCTAAATCACGACGGTTTCTCAGATGTTTTGGCTTCTGACTAAGAAAGACAAAAATTACTAACTGACTTATGTAACCATGGCAAAGAGACAAAGGAAAGTATTTTCGAAAAATACCGATAAGAAGGGTTTTATCGCAGGTGACGAACATAGAGGCATGGATTTGTGTACTGGGCCTAAGCTTATTATTTACCAAAGATGGTTGTTCATTTGCTATTTATTGTTCATCTTATATCGATTCAGAGGCAAGCAGTGCATGTTGTTGTTTTCTAGCTCGGGGTTATATTTAATAAGCCATTGTCGACTTCTGTGACATGGAAACCATTCATTATTAGGAAGGATTAACAGCAAAGAAAGCTTTAGCACATCGACTTTGCCAGCAATTCAGACATTACCTACTAGAACATAATGACGACATGATCTGTACCAAAACCACGCCATTATTTAACCCCAAATTCGCAGATTTTCTTTGCTTTTCTCGTTAGCAAAGTCACGCGGAAGAAATAAGATTGTTTGCCATATACGACTTTAAATGACTTGTATTTCAAACTTAAATGGTTGTGTTAATATCCTAAGATAGCAATTTAAGAAGAAGGTTTTGACTACCTGATGAAAATTTATTGGTTTACAATGGACATATGAAATAGCTCAGGTACTGTTTGGCATATACTCTGAGATTTTAGAAATTTAAAAACCTTTTTTTAATATAATAAAGTATAACGCTCCTTGTTGAATAAAAAAAGTAATATATTTTGAAAAATTAAATAAAATATGTTTTTCTTACCGTGAACATTGAGTCTAGCCGAATGGTAGGCTTCGCCTGCTTTATTTGAAGCATTGCATTTGTATAATCCACCATCCTCGACTTGCACTTTAGAGACGGTCACGTAAGAAACTACACTTCCATCTTTATCCACGTGATCTCTGACCCGGAATCGATCACCGGTTGGCAATGAAAGTTCATCAAGAGTCCAACTGAATGCTGGAATTGGGTTTCCAGCAGCAACACACTTAAGAGTTACAGTTGACCCCGGGTGACGTACTTCCTCTGAGAAACCCCAGATTATGTCAGGACTGCTATCTATAAAGAAAAGATGACATGGTCATTCAATCTGAACCAAAATATTACATCCTAAATTGTCTTGAAAATGAATCATGTTGAAAATCATATCTTACTTTATTCGAATAGATTTTATTATAACATATCTCCCTTTTAAACATTTGGAATTATAATTATTCCGAAAATTGGCTCATATTTGTCTGAGATCTTTTATATTATTAATATTCCCAACATTATTTGCTGTAAAAACTTAGTCTTGATAATTGCACTAACAATCATTATAATACTCTAGAACAAAATGAGAATGTACTCCACAATTTTTCCCTAAAAGTTGTTGAAACTTTTAAATTTCATTACTGCATGCTCTTTAATACTTTCAAACAAGTATGATTTCATGTTTTCGGTTTAGAATTTGAAGTTGATAGGATTAAAACCACTGGAGATTTCCTGTATGAACTAAGAAAATGAGCTTGACGAAGGCAATATGATATTCCCCCTGCTTTCACTCCATTGTAAACACAGCTGAAAAACTTGACATTTTCAAAATCCTTTCCAGGGTTATTACGCGGATAAAATACAATTGGCGGAATATCTTAAATCCACTGAGCATGTCATCGCATATTACACGTAAAATCGTCGATGGCAGACCTTTCATCCAAAAACTAGAACCACGTAAGCTGACATTAAGGAGAAATTTCAATGCTCGTCGTAATTCTTCTAGTTCATTAGCAGAAGATGCCCTTAATCCAATAATTTGTGTATCGAAAGAAGAGACAGAAAAGGTTGACTAACATAAAATATAAAAAAAGGATTACTGACTCGAGTTTAGAAAACGTAATTAAGGAGCCTGATATTAATTATTCATGGAGACTTCTTACATGAAACGAAAATAGCTTACATTGAGACTATTATACAGTACATTATTAGAGGGAAAAAACTGATACTATACCACAGTTAATGGTTGTTTATAATTATGGCCCACGATAATAACAACCAGACAATGCGTAAATTCTATGTATTAACATCAAGATATGCTTTTCTTAAGGCAGTAATTATCGTAGCTAAATCAATGTTGGCTGCATTACAAAGAACCCATTGTCTAATGACAATGGGTTCTTTGTAATGCATAAAAACCAAAAGTGACAAGAAAAACTATCAAAAATAATGATGCAAATAATACGATTCATGGTAATACAAGCCAGAATTAGAAATTTAAACTTTAATAGTAATACAGATTTTCAGCCTTAGCAATCGGTTTCTTTTTTATCCATATTTAATCCATTCTTTAGTTGAAAAATATTACGATATGGTAAATTAAAAACCCAAAGCTTTGCTAGTCCCTTTTAATTAGAATGTCAGACTGCCATAGTTGGTAACATGCTTTATGTCGATAAAGTATAGAGACGGTAAATTCCGTAATAAATGGTGCAAGGACAACGGTACAATGGAACCTCAGCCAGGAATGCTATTATTTGCTTTGGCAAGAAGTTATTAAATGTTGGTCGCCAATCCACACAATTCACTATATGAGAGCAAATAAATAAATGGTCTTAATATCTTACCTCCCAAACGCAATTCAGCTGTTGCTTGAACTGTTTCGTGCGAATTTTTTACGAAACACTGATACATGCCAGCCTCTTGACGACTCACAGAGTCGATTGATAGAACTTCTTTGGAAGCAGTGGCAACAGATGGCTGACTTAGAACTTTGCCGTTTCGAAACCAGGTCATTGAAATAATGGGATAACCAGAGGATGAACATCGAAATGTCGTCGATTTGCCTCGCTCCACAACGCGCAAACGAGGTTCGATGTGCACAGCTAAACTATCTGCAAAATTAATTTGAATTTCAATTAATTTTACTCCAAACGCGTTCCGCATCTAAGCTCACATGCCAGTTGGCATTTTCCAATAGCTGTCAAGGCACTTGAGATTGCACAGTAAGTTTACGTGTGATTTCATCCAAATTCCTTAAAATATGCGCTGAAATACCATTTTCTCCAACACAACAATGGAATAGTTGCGTACTACAGGGTGTTTCGAAAGACTCGATTTAATCAACAAAGCTTGCATATAGTCAAAGATATCCAAAGAGGTCTCACAGAGTATAACTATATATGATAAAAATGAGACCAAATGAGACCCGCTATTAATAAGATATTATTTTATGGGACTATGGCATGAGTTCCTTAATAGACGCCCTAGCTTCAAGAATAAAGACTTTTAGAGTAATTTAAATTTCTGGGACACCCTATATAGATATATATGTATTTTTTTATAAAATTAGCAATGTGCTCGATTAAAGCTATTAAAAATGTTATTTGTAATAACTATCGTCGAAATCATAATCATATGTTCATAAAATTGTATAATAAATTCAGCGCAAAATTAAATTGGTGTATAGATCTACCAACACCGACTATTTAATATAACCAAATCTTTTTATTTACCTGTCAAAACGAGATTGGTTTCTGCCTTTTCGTCTCCCAAACTGTTCTGCACTTTGCACACATATGCGCCAGCATCGGCCTGCTCAACATTGTCTATATTTAAAACACCGTGATTCTGATAATAGCGTTTTCCAGTTGGGAGGGTCATCATTTGTCCAGTATTTGTCCTTCTGTACCACCTGCAATAGAAATCACAGAAGATTGGTTGCCTTTTGTTGAAAACGTATAACGTGTGATTGCTTTTTCACGAAATTTGCGGTTCTTTTCCCCCTCCATAAGTTATCGATTAGCACAACGTGCTAATATTTTATTATTAATATCCGCAAATAGTATCGTCTTCCAGTGGACTATGCCGTTAATGCAACGCGTTAGATGACCAGCAAACGCCAAAGTTGGGCAGCGAACTTTTCATTATCTAATTATATGTGGCAGGAAGAAACAGCTGCGTATTATTTGTTAGTTCTCATCCATATAGGAGAATCCACTCGGAAACTATTCTACCTATTTATAATTAGGCCTGTGGTCAATATCATCTAAGCAATCCATACGCTGTTGCAGCCTTCTGGGGCAACGGACGCCGGAATGATGTCAAAAAATAAATGACATTTCTGATTGCACTGATCCACCAATTGCACAGGGCTCGCACTTATTACTGCGAAAAGCGTGTATCCACAAAGGGATTTCTGCAACACACCAATGTCATGACTACTGATGAGTGACGAAAGCCCAGTAACCATTAACCCATGATGATAAACGCGCGGACAAACTGTTGTAGACAGCCAGATATGAACAGAATATCACTCGGATTGATTATTTCCGAGATGATATACGGAGGTGTTTAACCTCCACTGAATTTAAAATCAATATACTAACTTTTCTAAAGGGCTTTTACTCGCGTGCTAACTATAAAGCGCGAGTATCTATGGGGAATGAATAGCGTAAATAAAAAGTACAGTTCAATTTATCTCAAATGGACACCAACAGGAGAGGCATAGGACCAAAAATAGCATGTCCAATGTAAAGCTGTGGCATATATTAGCTTTTGATATTTTAGTAATTGTAATATAAATTACAAATACCACTTTTATTTTGGCAAAAAAGGCAGGTCGTCTCTTTTTCAACAACAAATACGTTTATTCAACTTATAATAAATTCAATATTTCCTCCACGAAAATACCTTTTTTTATTGGATATTGTATGGAATTGTAGAAACATCAAAATATTGATTATATACTAGAAAGTTTATGATTTATGTTGACACAATGCTGTTAGTGCATCCAGAAAGCCCATACTTAAATATACCTACACAATAACTTATGAATTTTTTTTTCGTGTGGAGATTATAATAAAGCAAATACTGAGACTGTAGCAGCACTATAACCTACGAAAAACCAAGACATGAAGAATGGTTGGACTTATAGTCACTGAAAAAAATGTCCATTTCAAAAACAACATTGACTGAGTGACATTTAGCTTAATCTGAGGCGAAGTGAAGATGATATACCCGGTATAGTGAGCGTAGGATCAATATTTCTTATAGATCAGTTCGACTAAAACACGTACATAAAGTAGGCTTGCACGACCATCTATATTTTTGCTTCAATAGCCCATGGTCAAATATTTCTGGGAAAGTATCCATTGAGCATCTCCCCAATGAGTAGATCCTTTTCACACTCAATGCTTTTTGCAGAATAAAATAGAGGAATTTAAGGCATTTTCAAATCCCCATCTTACTCGTTCAACCTCCCTAAGATGGGCACTGTTATTGTCATTATGAGAATCTAGCTACAATAGATTCTAAGCACAAAAGGTTATAAATTTCATCTAGTAGTGCTTCGCAATCCAAATATATTAAAAAAATGCAATGCAACTTGCTAAATATGTCATGTATTGTAAAATAACGTAATCAGGTCATAATGCTTAGGTACTTAAATGTATTTCTAAAATTCCTTTGAAGCATTTTGTAAAGCTAGGTATAACAATTGAAAGGGATATGGGGTAGTTAAGCAAACATAAAATAAATAGTGGTCAAGAAAAATTTGACCATCTGTAGAAGGTACCTAGATTATAAAGGTGCCCATCAATGGAGGTATAATGGTATGGCGAAGTGATGGCTTTTACAAGATTCTGTTGGTCCGAGCGGGGATAGGCCAAAAATGCTTTTCTTAAACGAAATATCCTAAATGATTGAAAAATGGATATATGACGGTCTGCTTTTGACATAGTCGTGGATAATAAAATAGAAAAGGAATATAGACAAATATTAAAGCTATAAAAGCTTTCCCAAAAAATCGAAATACAATTTGGAACTTTTGTGAGCTTATACGGAATTGAAACTGTCTCGTGTTAAGTTATGGTTGGTTTAGTTTATAGAAAAGCTGCATTGAAAGGGTTTCATAGTTTATAAATAGTATTTAAAGCATGTTTTATCAAAAAAATGTTAATCCAGTACATTTTAACATAATGTTTGCATTCGCTTTTATCAATCAGCGTTTCCAAAATGTGCACTGATCAATTCAATTCAATATGCAATACATTTCATACAGCTTTTTTATGAAATAACCAGCCAGGTAAAACCACAAGCCCTGACGTCCACAAAAAAATAATATTTATACCGTATATAAATTCTTGATGTTCTTTTGTTATTTCATTTTGATGCATGCAAACAAATATCGATTTTTTTTGTGAATTAAGCCTACAAATGAGTTAGATGTTAAACGACTGAATAAAAGTAAGACAGTTAATGGTTCATAGCGTTTAAGAAAGGCCAGGAACTTTCATTTCAAATACATGTTGTGATTAATCAAAGGAAAAACAGACGTTGCACCATGTTTGTGCCTACGGCTTAAAACCCAACATCAGCAGGCCATAATTTTCCAGCAAATTAATGCCTGGGAAACCTTGATAAACATGAAAAAGCGAGGGTTATATATAATTATGTAATGTATTGTAGTTAGCAAAGGCAGACCTGATAAGAGTCCTTAAATTCAACATTATTCACTCACGAGGTCTAATAAGTTTCTATTACCCCAATGGACGTTAGCTTAGCAATTTATTTATTCAATACGTCACTGTGTCTCTTAACAGTGGTTTACAACCCGAGTTTATAGCCACTGCATTCACGTTTATAACTTAAGGATGTAGACCATGAAGTTTCTCATTATTTTTAAACCTAGCTTTTAAAGATTTCATTTTTTTATTTAAAATTACATTTGAAAGTTCTGAATAAACACAAAAAGTAAGAACATCTATTATAGAAGTAACAATTAAATTACCCTCTATTAAAAAAATCACTGTTTTACCTGCTCAATTTTATTTTTAAGAAAAAGGCGATGGAAATTCTATTTAAAAAGCACATCGAAAATAGCATCATACTTCAATAAATCTAATCGAAAATGGGAAAGTATTAACGTAAGAGCTGGACATTTCTGAGTATGTCTAGTCTAGTCCAGTTTATAATTTGATTTTCATTTCATTATATCCATTTTATCAGAAAGTTCCCTTGGGCGTTAGAGCACTTATTAAATCAAATCCACATTAATCTAATTATGAGAAACGCTATTAAGTTTTATGATTTTAGTATCATTTATGCGTTCACCCGCATTTCTCCATCATTTTAGATGCCTGGTTTTCAGCTTATTTATCACATGTTGAGATTTGCAGGACACCAGTAGGTAAGCGTCAAATAATTGCCTAATGGTCACTTTGCACTTCCATAATTACAACTCGCAGCTGCAACCCGGACTTGCATCGATGTGGCTAAACCTATTTTTATGAAACCAAAATGGCATTTGCAACATATGAGGTAATTAGTAGTCAGTCGTTATACTCTATCTGACCTGCTCCTTTCTCACCCTGAACTACACTCCTGCTTACTACATGTACATTTGGTTAGACCCTGAACATAGATTTCAACGAAGTAAAATGACCAGATCAGTTAACATGCACTGATTTTAACAAAAACGTGGTTAGTACTGTGTGCAATTACAGCATCGCTGACGAAGATTATAAACCAATCACTCAACATTGATAAACAATTAAAGGCATCTCCATTGAATATTTTTGATGAAGGTGTAGTTAACGTTTTCAGTACATTTCTAGCAAATTAATTCAACAGGATATTAATTAAACTTGTTACGCTAGATAAAACGAAGTTCATGGCAAACATGGGCCATGATAACAGTTAATGGAAAACTGATAGAAACTTACGTGTAAGTGGGTGGAGGAAGTCCTTGTGCTAAACATGGTAAAACCACTGAATCTCCTCTTTTTGCTTGTATCGTTGGTTTACTATCCGTTATTCGTGGAGAGACACTCCCTGTTGATTCTACACAAAGAAATTAATACATTTAAATTAGTTTAGAGTGCATGTTACACGCCACATTATTAAATTATATAAAAAAACAAAAATAGAATATATTATCTTGTTTCATGAATGTACAAAAGTCATACGGTAAGAAATAAACTGCTCTGTTTAAAATTATACCAGAAAGAGTCCGTGGATTTCATAAGCGACAAAAAATTATTGATTGGAAAATCAATAAAAACTGAAATTTACGAAAATGCTGGTTACAAGGAAAACAACGGGATTATACGAGAGCATTTCCTTGAAACAAAAAAAATGACTCCGGTAAGCCACTGGCACTTAATTCCACTTCCCGCAAATTAATTCCAAAATGCTCGGATCATTAATGGATCAATTTAAAAAATATGCTAGCAACCTCATTTCGGAAACTAGCTAAAAATTGCGAACACTTCCAAGCTACATGAAACTCCAGCAAAATTGACCGCACATGGGAGAGCGGCAAACATTAGAGGGCCCGTTAATTTCACATCAAATACAATTGAAAACAGATGCTTCGCTTCTCAAAAAACATCGAACTTTAAGATATACCAAAATACACGGCTCGTTTAACCCTAAATTCGGTAAACGTTTATTTTTACTTTCTTGATTGTTTCACAAAATGCAATTCTGCGGCTAGGAGACAATTGCCACTGGAAACAAAATCAATAGTTGAGGTCTAACTACGTGCCAGAAATGTGTATGAAAGCCAAAGGCACACCCTCTTTCGTTAACTGTAAAAACAGTTGACAATAATGCAATGAACGAACAGGCAGAAATTTACTCTCACGTACACTTGGACACAAAATGTGCAATGGGGGAAACAATTTGTGCGCTGGGAATTGAACATTTGTGCAGTTACTGAAAGATAACAGGAAAGAAATACAAGTTTTCTTACAATGGAAAAATAAACAGTTGAAAGCCCTCGAAATAAAAATCTAAAAGTCTCTTTAAAAGAATCAAGTTCGTGACGATATTCTGAATCTAAAAACATGCATCTTTTGTTCAGCACCAAATCGAACCAAAGATGCATCACATATGGCGCTGGAATTTCAATAGGGGTCACATCCTAACAATTGTCAGATGTACAGAAGTCATTTCAATACAGCACGCGCTGTTGCACAGTATATACAATGCAGATGGTGTTGGTTTTTTGCGTGTGCAATGGACCTATTACAGGATATTTTCATCTTGCGTAATAATAAATGAGCGTTAAATATAGCGTGAAAGTATTTTACCTGTAAACATTACTTTTCCGATGGAGCTGGACCTTTGCTCCCCGGTTAACTTGTGCAAAGTACGACAGCGGTATCCCTGTAGACTGTCATTGGATTCAACGTCGTGAATATATAACTCTCCGTATGGAAGAACCGTGTACTTGCTGTCTATGGAAGGATAGAAAAAAAAAAGCCCACAATGGGGAGACATTACTTTAGGGATACATTCATCATAGCAATACAAATGAGCCAGGGCTTGAATAACAAACGTAATGTGTACGTGGGAATTGACATTGGAAATCTCTGAAGCAACTATTTTCTAGGCATGGAAGCACGTCCGAGGCGTGTGGCTCACATAAAACTCTTTGCTCAATGGAAAATGCATTACTTTTTCAGGATGTGACGACCGTCTGAATATGGAACGACATGCTCACATACACACACACACACACACTGATGCATGCAACATTTGGATTAGTCCTAAACTTATCATTCCATGGGTCAACCTTGTTATCGTTTTCAACGATGGTGCATCCCCACACGAACGACATGAAATATACATGGGCTCAGAAGCAGGCCCTACGCATACACGAAACCAGCATGTCAGATAAGATTTCACATGGAACATCCCTCATGCAATGGAAATTCGGTTAACGTTGCATATAATACCCACTCAGGGACGAGAAATTAGGTTAGCTTAATTCTTATATCATTAACAATCCCTTAAGCCTACGAGGCAAGTTCTGAGCCTCCTGAAGATACATAATTTCGTATACAATGCAAAAACTACAGATAAACATGCAAAATACAATGTGACATCTATCTAAACGTGTGCCATTTCGATATATTCGCCATGGTAATTTCAGAAAAAAATCAATAAATTCAGACTCAAAATCCAGAAACAAAATCAAAGCTCTAGTTTGAAACTATGGGTCCAAACATACAATCAGTACAACTTCCTGAGATACCTATGACGTGAATTTTGTAAGAAATAGTTCCACAACATGTATCTCACCATAAAATGACGATTACAGATACAGTATTATCGCAAAAATGTGTTAATTGCATGTCCTAAATAGTTTAATTTCATGAATCTATAGCATTGTGTGTTCTCAAAAAAGACTTCTGGATCTGGTATATTTGATTCATCATGTTTTTAATATTTTAAAATGCAAGATTCTGTAGGTTATAAGAAATTTAAAAATAGTCTCCTCATTCGGTTTCCTGCAGCAAAAATTCTTTATGCAAGAGGACAAGAGTAGGAAAAACATCACTGTAGATGGCTGGCAGAAAGGTTGTTATTCCCCCCGAACCATCGTAATTCGATTTTTTTAGCTTCATTATTTATATAATTATTTATTTATTGGCAAAAAAAATACTCAAGAAAGGAAAGTACTAAAGAAAAATATTTGGAATTTGAATAGCATGCATTAGGCATTGTTTTTCGGGAGATGCAAGGCTATGTGCATTTCAGTTATTAAGTATTTAGCCAAGCTGTGCACATATGTATGCCCCTAGATGCTGCTGAAAACATTCAAAACAGATTTTCTGGAAATACATCGCCTTTTCTAAACGAGTTTTCTTGGAAATGGGGTTTTTCCATTATGCAGAGTGCATATGCTGGCTTCCAGTTTAAAATCGTTTTATGGCGAGCAAAACTATTCTACCTACACACCTCAAATTGATTTACCTATAACAACCGAAAAGGCTGGCTGCGAGACTAGCCTCTAGATGAATTTCAATAAAGGTGAACTAATTTCATGTTACAGTTCGCTAGCAAGCAATCCAATTAAGTAGGCAAAATGGATTTTAGCTCTACTGAAAAGAAATCCGCAATAAAATGAATTAACACGTTTGTAAACTGCCATTAAACCATGATCACAGTCGTAAAATGAAATTAAGAGTGCACAATGCTCTCAATACTAGTCTATTTTTAGAAAAATGCTCGTGAATATTATAGATTTTAGATGTGGGGCGCTTTAATTAGTGCAGTTGTTGTAAGAAACGCATTGGATTTGGTATTCTCTTGAATACTGTACATATAATTGGCTTATTCGCATTTATAGATATAAAAGACTTTGCTCGGTTTTACTCGATTTCTGCCATTTCACATATTGGCAAAATTACACTATTGCGATCAAAAGCTCGTATACTAAGTGAATGAAGCATAGATGATGCCATCAATACTTAGAATAACGGTTTATGAAATGGTTGCCCATTTAAAGGCTATGTAAACTATGACATACTGTAAACATATTCCAGCAATATAATATTATGTCACCTTTATGTTGTATTTTCCATAACAGTATCGCATTGTAATTAACAATGTAGTAAATACATTTATATAACTGCGTGTAATTAATTTATATAATTGGAAATACCTTCTTTCAATAGCAATCTCTCTGTAAAAAATTACAGTAATTATTAACTTTGAATAAGTGTTAGCCAAATTAATTTCATTGCCTTAAAACTTCCTATATCCATCTACACGACTTAACACAATATTTGTGATACATTATGCAAATTTCCAAATATACTGCATTTAGCTTATAACATTGCATAAAGCATTATAAATATGACGAAACACTGTTTTTCCCGATCTTACGATAATGTTAATGTGTTTAGTCAGTCGCACACGTAATTAACAATGGCAAAACTTGAATGCACACATTTAAATACACCTCATTAAGAGTCCTGTGTGCTTTGTGCCTTCATTAAGAAATGGTTTCCCCACTTAGTCGTTTCCTCAGATTCTTCAAAATAGTTTTTGGTTCATCGCCTTTTCAGCGAATGTAAACTAAATCATATGCGTTAACGTTGTTTAAGTATGGTGGTGTTTTTTTTGTTCAATGAGCTATTTAAATAATCTCAAAGAAACAAAAAATTCTTGCTACTATAGCACAATTTATAACTCCAGAACGACAGAAGGGAAATTTGCATTCATTCATTCTGCAACTCAGAGATATTCATAAAGGAATTAATTTGGAATTTACAGATAAATCTTGATTTAACTCGCGAATAAATATGATAACAAATGTTCCATGAATAAAATGTTAACTTATATGACTTGGAATTAAGCGAAGCTTCGTTTCTACAAGAATATAAAACTACACTTACTAATGCCAAAATAAAATGCTGTATACTTGTATACTTTTTTAAAAGATTATATTCCTGCTAAATGAGCATGCTATTCTTATCTAGGAGGAAGATTTCTTCTATTCCACTAATCTACTGTAGAAATAAAGCTTTTCTATGTTATTCGCAAAATACTAGCTAAAAATAAAAACTAATAATACTAATTTTTGCCTTACGTGATCGGAAATTATAACATGCATTCTTACAAGGGAAACCATAATAATCATTTAATTAATTAAAATGCTTTCATGTACACGTATTTTTTCAATTACTCGAATGCATTTAGGTAATTGAAATAATAATCCTAGCCTACAGCAACAACAAAAACTTACATATGGGATATTTTTGTTCAAATTACTAATGTTGCTAAAGAAACTATTTTTATTACGAAATTAAAGTACATGTATAATGTATATCAGGATTTTGCATTTGACTGATTTCAATTAGCTGAAATTTGGTTGAAGCGAGTTAGATATCGCAGAATCAAACTAGAGTATAACAGCATGTCACTATTTTCGAGATAATGTAGCATATTAGACCAGATTTTGAATTAATTAAGAATAGTAAAATAGAAGAGCTCACCATTTTTGGTCTTCAAATCCACTCCATTGCTCGTATCCTTAATCCACGTTGTGACTTTAACATATTCAGACACGAAGCTAGGAATCTGACATCTTAAAATGGCAGTATTTCCCCTCATCACAAAGTCATCGTAAACTTGAGCTTCATACACTTGTAAAACAACTGAAAAAATGCAATAAAAACCAAAATTAACAAGAAAGCCTACTGTCAAATTCAAAGAGGCTACGCAAATAGTGCAAAAACACTATGTGACATTAAGAGAAATATAAGACGCCATGATGCAATTATTTTAACACAAAGCTGGGTACATTGGAAAACTTTGAACGTTGATTAGATTTTGCTTTTTATCTATAAACGTGTGTTATAAATTTATACTGTATTTACGTTTATTTCCCATTTCACTAACTCAAAAAGATTCAGCTTTTTTAAAATTGCTTTTTGTACTAAACAAGCACAACGATTGATGCACTTGTGAGCAACAGAAATGCCAATGACTTTGACATAACTTTACTGGCTTTCGAAATGTACAGAGAAAAATCTCCTTTGGGCATCACGAAATCCTTTTAAATGACTGCCAGGAAACAATGAGTCAACGAAAAGAAGTGAGGGCAAGTTTGGTAAACAAAAGATGTTTTTTTCCCGTTCTTTTCGAAATAGGGCCAATTGCTAAAGCATACAAAATAATGTACCAGCATGCATGTTGAAAAAGCATGTCAGACACATGTATACTATAGGTTTATACGTGTGCTCCTCCGGGGATCTAAACATATATAATTCAATTGAGCTGGTCAACCAAATGCCATCGGGCTATTTCTAGGACGAAAACCCACTGAACTCTAAAGATTGCTCAACTAGCAACGCAAACATCTGTAATATAAATTAATCATTGGTTTCACAGTACTCTACTCATGTTTATATGGATTAATTAAATGTTAAACAGAATATGCCAAGGCATGCTTGTGCGCAATATATCAACAATCGTAACCAAATTATTGGAAAATTAAAGCTCTTTATACTTTTACTGCATTTCAGACAGAAAAAACTAAGATGTTTAAACATAGGAAGGAAAATAAACATAACATCTCGAAGAAATATGGATGATAGAGAAAGAGAGAAGTTATTGAGGAACAAGAGCGATGTGAGCGATGAACATTGCTCAGCCTGCATAAAGCATGCATTTCATAGTAATACCACAGTTCACCCATATACTGTGGTAATACATGGACTTCTAGCTGCCATTATAGCTTTTTTTTGACATAGACGATTCCCCCTGATCCGCCATTTTCATCTATGTCATTTGGCTTACAAACATTGGCGTCCTATCGTCGCATCTCCAAATCCATAAACTGCGATTTCTCAAGAGAAAACAGGACAAGAATGTACTCGAAATTTCAATGACCAAGAAGACCGCATTGAATACAAGTATACGTGTGTGAACTCTACTCAGAAGTTGAGAATCAATTTGCACAAAATCCATCGTTTTTCAATGGGAAATAAGTGCATGAAGTTTAAGTTATAAGGTTTTTTTTTTCATCTTGGATTTACAGTGCCCGAATCATGTATATAGGGTTCATATCGCGCCGATTTATTTCAGCGAGTCGGCTATTTTCAACTAACGACGAAAAACAAAGCCTTCATTTCTATTTGAACAACCTTATAAATTACGAAAGAGAATGTACTTTGCAAATTTGGCAAAGAAGTAGCGTTGCATAAATTTGCCTGAAAACGCGACAACATTTTTACATTACGAATAAAATCCTCTCTGGCTTCGGTTGGGACATTACTGCCTACATTTAAACTGGCTTGCAAGAAACTCAAGATGAAACAAAAGAGTTGGGTATTGATTCGTTTTACTTTCCAGCGCAATACAAACGATCACTCTTACGACAATGTCTCCAATTTCTTTAAATGCAATGCAAGCAAAGAAATCTATACACGTTTTTTCCCCCAACACTATAGTAAAGACTAAACTCGAATTCTGGTGAGCTTATAGTTGGATTTTACTGTATAAAATATTTGAACAGGCATTTTCAGAAACTATCTTTAGGATTTCTGAAAGTTCTAGAAGTAGGAGATCTACATTATACCTTTACACGCATATGGTATTGCGGCTATACCAGCTAAATTTCACTCATTTTATGTATATTCATTATGGAAACCGAATAGACATAAGCATAATTAACGAGGCAGTATAAAAATCGTAAACCAGACCTTGAAAAGCAGTTGTTAATGGGATTTAAATGGACGCATGTATGAAAGGCCTGACTCCAGACATATAATCATAGACGATAAGGATGATAGATGTAAACACAATAAAGCTGTAGGAATGCAATTCATCATAAAGATCGTTAACTGAGTGGGTATTCACCTAAGAAAACATGAGCCCAAACACTAGGGGCTGTTAAGGGCAATCTATCTTGTTGACACAAACATGCAATCGTGATGTCCTGATTCACAGAAACTGATGGCTTGATTGCTTTTTGTCTTCACAAACTTATGATATCTATCAAAAAATTCAACACTGTCAAGGCGCTATATATTCGGCTTTTTATACACATGTATGGATTTTACAAGACTATATATCAATCACGATACCCAAGGTTACTGAAAGCCAAAGTGAAAATGAATAAAGCTATATACAATATACTAATTTCTCTTCAAGATCAAGAATTGAAACTATAGCTATACAATTACCGTATGTTTTGTATACTGTATCTTACAGGATATATTTTTTAAATTTCTCAAGTAAATATAATTAAAAAATGATATATTATGCCATATTCGTTCATGATTGATTATTTTTTATCCGTCATTTATCGAAAAAGAAGTTTGATTTATCAGCATTTAGACATCAGTGATACAAATATTTTAAACGTATACATTTATAGTTGCACGTGCAATTTGGGCAACAACTATAGTATAAACATTTCAGATTTAAAGGAATACTTTTTGGGTTGTTTGCCAAAACCCAAATAGCTAGTTCTTACCGCTTTAATAACTTGGCATTATTTAAAATGGAAAGCTCGATGTCTAATTAGTAATTTAGGGTCTCAAGCATTAAAACATGTTGATTTATAAAACCCCCAGAAAAAATCCCACAATGCAGATGTATGAAACATTCGTTCAATATGCGCACCGAATTTATGACAAGACTTGCGGAACAATTGGACGGTTTCACAACCATACTTTAGAGAAAAAAAAAGAGGCAAAGCAAAGTAGAAAACTCGGCTAATCATTTGCCGGGGTATAATGATTGCGTTAAAGAAGCATTAGGGTGGTTTTCGGTTGCCATTGAGCTTGTTTTTACGACAGATTTGCTTGCAATAATGTTTATTGCCAGAGTTGGTCTTATAGGCAATGAATGCTTCCTAATATGGCGAATCTGAGGATGAGGTTTGGGGTTCTGGTTCGGACGGAATTACACTCGGTGAATTATAGCGACAAATACGACCAACTTAATTTTTATAGTGAACCCAGAACAGCATGTTTCCTTAACGGGAGAAACATGTTCTACACTGATAGGCCTTCCCAGAAAAAAATATATTTTATTACACACGCAACCAATTGATAAAATCGAATCAATTTTAATGAACTTTGATTATCTCCTTCGATGGGAACCTAATTTTTGAGATTGGTATTGCCAACAATTACTTTAATATGTTATCATGTGTCACATTTTCATGGAATTCGCAAGTTAACATGTCGTCAAAAATAATGAAACATTTCATGAAACGTGATGGGAAATGCATTGTATTCAAATTGAACAAACAATGCTCAATGAAGAACAATACATTAATGTACAAATACAATTAATGTATAATCTAATGTTGAACAAAAAAAAAAAACAACATTACAAATTCAGCTATAATTCATTTTTCACACGTGCATGTTTTTAAATTCATCATTTAAAAATAAAATTATGTGTATTGCTTTTTAACATAAATATAGGCCTAGGTTTTTGTTGGCAACATGGCATGACATTGTAAATATGTATACATGTACCTGCTATATAAAGCTTTCACGAAATCATTAGATAATTTGGTAAAATTTTGTATGTATCGATTAACTGACATGTAATACCTTTTGAAGATTCTTTGGATAAGAGCACTTCACCATATATTAATTCCTCAATGCAATGCAGTATAATTAATAACGCTCATTTCAAGTCCAAAATCCTTTTCAATGGCAGAAGCTTTCCTCAAATCCAGGGCCATCATAAATATATAACCCTAATTTGTCAATTTATGATTAACAACTACGATTGCCCTAAGGCTAAAACTGTAAAATTATACATTTCAACGGCACGTCAACAGCGAATATAAGCTGCTTCTCTCAAAGCCCTGGAGAAAGCATACAAAGTCAACAATGTCAATCAATGTAAGCCATTCGTGCTTTACCATCGTAAGCTCGAGCGAAACGCCATATGATATTTTCAAGCTTTTTTTTTCTCGACTAAAATAATGTAATAAAGTTTTCTATCCCTCGTAGCCATATCGCTCTGCAGCCATGTAATCATCATATATTTGTGTTAACAACGACATATCTTTGAAGACATCCTTCACGATGTTCATGAGCTTCTTATCAAAAGAGAAAAAAATAAACAATCATGATTCAGAAATGCACCACTGAGATACGTTTCGTCTCAAAATAGGATAGAAAATAATTTCGAAATATTTTTTTATGAAAATAAAGAAATCGATATCACGGGACACAGGCATTCTATTAGTATACTTATTTTGGCAATATCACTTTGCTGTTGTAGATAAATCATGAATTACACCCAAAAGACCCATTGCTTTTCTATAAAAAAACAGCATTTTCGATATTTAGTTGATTCGGAGGATGTTGCTTTAAACAGATACTGTATTTTGAGCACATGGACCTAAGGATTGCTCCAAAATTTTCTTAAAAACTCCATAAATATTTTTAATAATAAGTCAGATAATACAGGATGAGGAATGCATATGCTGTTTAAAATTATTATGCCTTTTTAATTACTTCATGAACGATATTTAAATAGTTTTTTTCTGTTATTTAACTGAAAGTAGGTCATAAAATTGAATAAACAGTAGAAAAGCGTGTCAATTTATCCTGAAATCGTATACATTTAATTAAATTTATTTTCTCAGTGTATTTTGTTGGCGAAATAAATGCATACATTTACAGTGCATTTTTTCATATAGATTGCAGCTCCAAATTGTCGATATTTCTTGTACATAAATCATTTGCCTATAATAAATTGTGTGCCGACTTATGGAACATTATTTTCATTGTTTTTCTTCTATGAACAGCCTACAGGATACAAGTGAAAGCTCTTACAGGATTTTCAGAACTCGCAGAGTAAAATGTTTCTTCAACAAATCTTAGGTGATATACGTACTATAAGACAAGCAATGATACTATTCATCATATCGTATGCACCTATATGTCATATCTCTTTTTCAAAAGTGTAAAAGCTCAGATTTTGCTTGGGCTATATATTTAAAATACCAGGACTTTAGGCCAAATATATACTCACTCGAAAGTTATGCACTGCCAGGCATGTCCAATATATAGATTTCTTTAAGCCTAGTGTATATATGCACACCATAAATTGCTTATGGCCATACATTTAGGATGTATTTTTTGTAAATCTCGCCTGCACTACTACTTTTATGCTTTAGTTTATCACGGGAATAAAAAGGAAATATCCCCATCCGGATACAAGCGACGAGGTTTATAGAGGTTTACGTACACTAAAAATATCTTATTTTTTCCATGACTACCCTACTCTTAGGATTTAAAATCCTACAGGAATTTGGCAACATGCTGATAACAAGATACATATTTAAAAATGCAAAAAGGAAAAGAGCAAAAAAAAAAAAGTCTGAGTCAATTATGCATATATAAGCGCATTGTTTATATTGTAGAGTTTTTACTATACCCTTCTCTTGCAAATACAGCCCCATATATGCTGCATTTTTTTTGTAACATACTGTAACACTCAATAAAATAGAGGCCTATATACTTTCATTACAGTAGATCTATCAAATCCCCGAAACCCACAGATTTCCAAATATATCAGAGGATACATGTATATATGGATACTCATCAGAAAAGCAGTTATTAAACATTAATTCATGAAGCATTTAATAGCTGTCTTTAGATATACTAAAACTATTGGACATTTAATGGTGTAATAAAAATGATAATGAATAGCTCCAGACTCTAAGAAATACAATTTCTTTTATGTAGCTTCAGCACGAGAGTTAGATGTTATTTTTTACCAAAGTGACCTGGAAGTAAAGTAGTTTAATTTTCAAAGGAGCTAATATATTCGATAAGGTCAATTTTTTTGGTAATAGGAATGAAACAGCAGTCGCGCGAAGTGGAACTAACGTATAAGCTTAATTACAGAGACGGAATTAGAATGAATATTTTATGTTTAATTAAGTTCAAATGAATTAAAACTTGGGATCAATTCTAATTGAAGTATACAACAGCTGGGGTAGCTTTCGAGATTTGCCATTTTTGAAATAGTTGCAATTTATCGTAATTTAATCAATTAGTTAATAACATGTACAGTGTACTCGTTCATTTCAAATTACAAAACGACGACAAATACTTTTAAAATACATTTAAAAAATATTAATAATAATTTATTATCAAATAAGTATACTGCTAATTCCACATTTCATTTTTCTTGTTTAGCTGCCATGGGGTTATAAAACTGCGTCTATTAAATAAACCCTTCCTTACGATAGAAAATGCTAGCATTTACATATAAATTAATTTTAAACTTTTCTCCATTCTACAATTGCTAAAATGACTGAAACACACGAGAGGCAAATACTTCTAAAATATACGTTCAATGTATGCTAAGCAGTATACATGTGTATGTACATATTGCATTTCGCGTTGTATTGCTTTCTTCAAATTTATCACCTAAGTATACAGTACATGGCACGAGCACTGTCTGCAGCATGTGCTATGTAATTCAACGTATAAGGTTTAGGAAATAATGAGGTTTTACCCATGAAGTACTTTAAATGCATCCTTGCAGCAAAACTTTGCGGTAAAGTGGTGGGCAGGATGAACATTAAGAACAAATAAGGGCAAAACTATATATGCCCCAGCTTCGTCACACAAAACGAGCCACGAAATATGGGCTACATTTGTGGTCAACTCTATCGGTTAATCGATTTCTGCAGAAATTTTCATTGCATGTTTGGGATGAAAAGTAGAACGGATACCTGTAGGCGTTCAACCACTAATCGGGCCTTAAAAACTAATTACAGGTTTTATTAGGATTACAGTTAATAGTCTTATCAGCATATTATTTTCCCAACCTTTTGCAACGGTCTTAAGAGCGAACTGGGCTTTAGCCTCCATGCCAACAGAAAATCCATGGATGCCAGTGTCAAGGATTAAAGTTAACCGAGATTCTAATAGACAAGAAATTAACGATAAAACCTAGAAAACTAAGATAATTTGAGGAGAACGAATTAAAGTAGCGCCTTTCAGGAAGCGCAATTTTGATCAAAATGTCGACTAAACATCACTTTTCTTATCGTATCACGGGGAGAAATTAAGCTTGAAATGAAATTGTTAATTGCTCGCATTTATAATTTAGATTAAAGATAATGCCGTCGACTAATTTGGAAGCTGCAATTTCCATATTGATGAGATTTTTTTTCGCGAGTGTTTAATATTGCATTATGAATGTGTCATTGCCATTCGTAAGCGCACGTACTATAATTGACAGCATACATATTTGATCAATTCAATCAATTCTGTTATTCACAACTAAATGGTCTTATCTACATACACTATATATTTCGATAAATATCTGAAAACAAGCAAACACACTGCATTTCCTCGTTATTGTTATTTTAACATTATAATTCTATGTGAAATAAACTAA
Organism: Xestoiulus laeticollis; assembly: GCA_034698905.1. NCBI lineage: Eukaryota > Metazoa > Arthropoda > Diplopoda > Julida > Julidae > Xestoiulus > Xestoiulus laeticollis. The sequence continues at coordinate 3,333 of JAQGCC010000226.1, read as the reverse complement.
GAATCACGTCAAAGAAATGAAAAGCTGGAAAGGTAGATAATAAAAACTGCAAGATCTAAAAGTTAATCTTCATAGATTAATTTAAAATTGCCATGGACTGCCTTAACAATGGAGGAATTTTTGAAATCAGGCCATTTTTCAATAGCACGGTGAGTGATGGAAGTCATATTTTGTTAAATTAGCCAAGAGACCAGGGGAAGTCATAATGAATAACATAAATATGCAAATGACTGAAGCAAAAGTCAATTACAAAGCATCGTAAGGAGCTTATTGTGTCGTTGGGGTATCGTAATTTAATGCCGCGTGTCCGGAATGCACCGGTAATAAGCTACTAAATATGAAAAGGCCCATTAATTTACTCCTCGTTGAAGCCCATGTGCACATCAATTTAGGCGCTACACAGCCTATAAAAGCAAACAGGATGCAGGCGAGGAAATCCGTAATGAAGTAATGCACTGGCTATGCTGCAAAACGCTAGCCTAATTCCTTCATGTTTGCAGATTTATGTCATTTTCAAATTACCAGATTACAATTATCAGAAAAAGATGAGTTTTTTTAATCCATCATCATCATGAACTCTATCGTTTTTCTACTTAGCTGGCCATTACTAGTTGTCATCTAGGCCAGACATGTAAAGTTGAAAATTATACATGTCAAAATGCATGTAAAATGCTCCAATGTTTGGAGTATTCTTATAATATCTCAAGCAGTTCAATAAAATACATACTGGGGAAGTTCAATTCACAGTTAAGTGCCACAGCATGCACCCAATAGAATCAATATCGTCAACATTTCATCAAAATAACAGAATTAAAACATCTAAGCATGCAATGGGCCATTTGACATGAATGCACAGAATGAAATCTTTATGAAACCATAATTGATCCAAAGTTATAATCCTAGGAAAACTGCAGAATCTTAAGTTTTGTCATAATATGCGTTGCTCCTAATTTAGGAGCAATTCTGTAGTTAGTGCCACAGCTTACTGCAATCCAGTTGCATAAATTTATGCTAACATGCATTAATTAATGAACCGAAAATCAAATTATTTATGGTTTCTAAAAATCAACAACCCAAAAATATTCAGACGACTATAAGATTCGCCTTCTCAAATGTGGGATTTTAATCGAGCATGCAATTATAAATTAGTTAATGCCCGCTTATTTCAAAGTTTCCCCTTGACAACTTTTAATGAGGCCAGATCCAGACGCACGTTTCCACTCGAACTAGCATATTCCGTATAATGTTCAACATAATTTAGTCAGCCATGATATTAGTGCATCCACAACCGCGTATAAACCTTATATTATTTGGATCAATTTCGGTTATTACCCAAGTCCGCTATTTGTGTTGCACTTAGTTCTGTCAGAATGCACTGGCTAAATGTACGCTCTTCTGAACCAGTTTCACGTCATAATAATAACGCCGATGGGATTACCCCAAAGGCTTATTTTAATTGTTCTCAATGCCAAGTGGACCTCGTATCAAGGAACATGTAGTCGAAATTAATGAGCAACAAGCCAACGATAAATAAATTTGCTGCAGCGTGCAAGATCCGTTTAAATCAAGGATGAAGTGAGTCTAATAATTTACGTTAATACATGCTTATATATATATATTTTTCCATCATTCAAGTTTTAAAATTCAACATCCTTCAAACTTAGAATAAGTGAAATAAGGATGCCATATGCATATGAAAATAATCGAAAACTATGTTTTCAATGCACACATGCTTTAATATAGATTATCTTAATTACCATCGTTAAATTCCAAAACAAGTTAATCAGGTCAAGTTAGCTAAATATTTTACGAGTATATTTGGCATAAATTTGAAATGCAAATATAATAAATGAGTTTTAATAATGTAAACGTTATAGTTAAGCAAGATTTGACATGAAATTAACTTGCGTGAAATTATGAAAGCACATAAATGCAGTAGCACCGTGTATACAGTTTACTAATTCAACAATATGAAGACTACATAAATGTCATAAACACTGAAAGAACTGCATGCATTGAAAGCGAAACCAGTATATACCAATTGCCTATAAAAAATTGACAACAAATGTATTAAATGGCATTTACTTGATTCATAGAATAAGTAATAGTTCAGTTCTGATTTTTTTGCACAAGAAACAATTTAATCCACATGTACGATGTTTAATGCACAATTAAGATTCATACATACATTTATAAGAAACCTGATAAGGTGCCCTGGTTTAATGACAAGTCAGAGGTGTATACACTCTAAGAAAAGATAAAAGTTCAATCTTAGTTATGAAGAAAATACATGTAATGCTTACGGGCAATCATTATTTATTTATTTATTTATTTATTTATTTATTATAAAATTTCACCCGACAGGTGATAATCTAAAATTATCTTAGTTTAGTGCAAAATTAAAATGCACTACATTCCTAGAACTATATACTGTACATTTGGACTATTGGAAGAAAATAAATGAAAATTCAGGAAAATATGTTTTGAAAAATCACCAAAAAAAACCTCATTCTGTCCATCTTCATGGCATAAAAGGTAAAAATCGAAAAAAAATGGTTTGAAGCACCTTGCGTTGGTATACATTGTGATAAAGTTACATGCACTTTTTATCACTGAAATATTAGTACTTTCTGTCGCTACATGTACCTGCGTTACAACGTCAAAGTGGATGTTATATAAAACAAGTATAAAATCTCCAAAGACGCTATTTTTTATAACAAATGAAATGATTTGAAATATTTATTTTTCAACTATGAGAAAAATTCGTCCTTTTTACAGCTGTCTATCAAAAGCAAAATGAATTGGTCCAGTGAATTTCGGTCATAAAATATGTAAATTTGAAATAACGTAAGAGGTCATTTCGCTCCAGGGAACATCTCAAGAAAAGCTCCAATATATTTAAGTTATTCTTATCCATCATTTAATGCCTTTGAATTATCTATTAGTTGGAAGAGAAATAAAAGCCAAATTTTTATGTTTTATTTTTACAAATTCAAATAGTAAATGACCCCCGCCATATTTAATTTATTTGTCTTTATTAAGGATGTCACTAAAAGTTGAAATGCCAAATTTTATGTTCTCAGAGAGCATAAAAGCATCGTGTCAGTTCTTGAAGAGCTTCTTTAAAATAACCAGGACACAGCGAATAACTGTAAAAAAACCCGCCGTTATAGCTCGGTTCATTTTTGTCGTGTGGGGACAAAATTCTTCCATTGGAGAAGAAAATTGCAGTGTAATGCCGTATTCTGACTACGCGTTTTTGCTGCAGAAATCGGTGAGTGCGCATGCACATCGTATTTTTTCGTTTTGCACGCAAAGTCGGTCGCGCTATGG
>JAQGCC010000225.1:0-47062 GCA_034698905.1 Xestoiulus laeticollis | reverse complement strand
CGGTATGAAGATAAAACTCATTGATCTTATTAATTTTAGAAATTAAATAGAAATGAATGTTTCCTTTTTTAATTTCGTACAAATTATCGTTGTGCTTCTAAGTGTTCATTATAGCATATCGTTTTTGATATGAAAAAAAACGGCACGTCTTTTAGCAAAAGCGCCTTACGTTCAGTGCCACAGCACAGCAAAACCTGTAAATAGCACACTACTTCGAAGTAGCTCTCTTAAGGCCCATTCACAATTGCCAGAAGCGCGGTGCGGTCCAGTGTGGCGTGATAGCGAATGACGTCACGAATGACTTTAATATTAAACAGCCAATCATATTGCAATACATACACAAAGAAAGGTGCCGAAGAGCGCGTCCATCTATTTTACACCAATATAACAATAATAACAGTAAAAATAACTTACCTATGTATAAACACTTGAATTTTGATTTCCTAACGTAATCCCATCGATACAATTCTGTTAGAATTTAATGCCATTTTGCGTATTTTGCTCGGTGGTTACCGAAAATAGCCAACAGAGGGTAGCACACGGCAAAGAGGCGTGTCAGAAACAGCCAATCACAGCACTAGGCCAACAAGCGGTATGCGACAAAGTTGACCAGCTTTCTACTTTGTCTTGGCCCGCTACGGCAGCCCGTTTGACGTCACTAATCACCGCCCATTTCCGGATGCGCATGCCCAATCTGCACGAGCGATGTGGTGCGATTTTTGGCAATTGTGAACTGGCCTTTAACCTCTCACCCATGCGATAATGATGATGCGCAGTGTGTCCATGACGTCATCGATAACTCGGGAACCCTTTCACGATACTCTTGCATTTTTCAAGTGTCCTGTATAAGAAAATTGTAAACAACAGATAATTCAGAAGACGATTTTCGTCATTTACTGGATTAACTATTGGATTTTGTGAAAAATAATAAGAGTATTCTTTTCCTTACGCGTTATCGGTTAATTTGAGGTATATGGTAGCCGATGTCGTACGATACGTTAGACTGCGTCTATCTCCATTCATGCGACTATGATATTGTTATGCCGTGGCTGTTTTAAATAAAATGTGCAGCTGGTGCCCTCCTGTAACAATAAATGTTTGTGAGAGTCTGAAAATAAAAAATGCCTACAAAAGGGAGTTTATTTAGCATATACTCTAGCGTAATGTATCGCGTTTTGTATCTATTCAAAAAGTAACGTATATCCATAAAGTGCAACATGGTTCGCTGTTTATCCATTTTGATGACAGGATATCCTCCTATTTTAGCCGTTTTATCCATCCCTCAGCATATACTCATTTCAAAAGAGTTGACATTTACGAAAAATTGCCGCTAAAAAGATAAAAAACGTGTATGATGAATACAAGTTTTCTACTTTCGGAATTGTATGCTTTAGGCCCATTGAGATGGGCTTTAGAAAGGAATCCATCTTTTGATTATTGGTCCCACTAAGGTTTTTAAATAAATTATGAGATCTGCAAACTTGTTTATTTTCTGCAAATCGAACATTTTGGGCAAGAATGTTAACAAAATAGATTATGATGGGTTAAAATTTAACTCAAATCTAACCCAATGTTGAGTGCTATATGGACATTCTAACATTAGGTTGAATTTAAATTATATTTAAATTACTTTTTTTTTATTAAATTATTTAAATTATATTTAAATTTAAATAACATTATATATAAGTAACTGTAATCTAAAATTTGGCTATGGACATTCTAGCATTGGGTTGAATTTAAATATAGCCAAATTTTAGATTACAGTTACTAAAATGTTCAGTAGGAGTTATCAATACAGGTTTTAGTTAAAATATACAAAGAATTGGGTAAATGTGATATTTGATCCATTTATAACCAACTCATAATTTGTTATCTTTATACCAAACCTTTAGTAAAGATTAGTTAACTATTGGGTAATTTAATGGTGATTTTAATACCCAAATTGAAGTGAGGGTTAAATTCAAAAATTAAAATTAGGTTTATAAGTCTTATATATTTTCTTCGAGAGATCATTATCGCATCACGTAAAACAATAGGGATTGATCAAGTATCCTTTAATTTGGACGACATTGGCAGCACTATTTTTCTTTCGCTAATGCGCATGCGTGGGAATGACGTTAATGGGTTTGTGATTTAGGGGAGACGACAATTTTATTAGTTTAACGTGTTACTACAACGTCTTTGTTTAGCATAACGACTTTTTACAAATGCATAAATTATTGATGCGCATGCGTAATAATGTATTTATCGTTCTCGTTAAGAGTAAAAGAAACCCTCTAATATACCACATAATAGACTTTTAATTTTCGTATTTGCCCCATTATATAAACCTTATATAAAGGAGGGTTGGTGGGTTAATTTGTATGGCATCAAATAGACAACTCATAATAATATTTAACTTTAATATACTTGTATAAACTTCAAAAAACCCCACTGATTTAGTTACATATATCAATTTACTTAATTTTGGATTACACACTGTAATTTAATCCAAAACTTGAGTTAAGTGTCAGTAACCTAACATTGAAAATGGGTTACAGTTTAACCCAATTTTTTTAGTGTATACACCTACATGTATTTAAGTAGTTAAACTTCAAATAACCCAACGGATTTGGTTACATATAGCAATTTACTTAATTTTGGATTAAACGCTGTAATTTAATCCAAAACAGAGTTAAGTATCAGTAACCTAACATTGGAAATGGGTTACAGTTTAACCCAATTTTTTTAGTATGTACACCTACATGTATTTAAATAGTTAAACCTGCAATTGATAAATTTAATCAGTTTGTAAATAAAACTAAAAGTTAACTAAAATTATATTGACAAATGTTAGTTTAGGTTTCCCAAAATAAGTCCTTATTTTTCTCCCAACATTTCATTTTGTGTGATAGTAATCTCCCTAGTTTTTTTTTTTCCTCCTGCTTTTCATTTCCTAAATGTGTAAGTATTCGTGAATCCTTCCATGCCTAAGCTTTTTATTCGTTTTTACCCAATTTGTTTATCGATTTCTGTTTCTTCGCATTTTACGACCTTTAAAACTGCTAGGTGGATCAATTTTTTCTACTTTGTGTGTGTCCACTCGTTCTGGTCAAATATCAAACCCTCTGAAGAGTTTGCTTTTAAATGTACCATCATCTTATCCTTTTTACCCTCTACAAAATTGGTTGGTATATAGTGCTGGACAAACCCCCCCCCCCACCACCACCCCCTCCCCCTGTTCTCCCCACCCCTCTTTCTATCCAATACCCCTCAAAGGATTCAAACGTGAATATCTATTTGGCTATGATAGCATGAAATGCTTTTTTATATTCATCTGAAGATTGATTTTTCGACCCTGCATAATGTACTATTTGGGATTTTTCAATAAATCGAGTTATTTATTATTTATAGAAGCCGTGTTTATACTTTTATATACATGTATCTTGCTATTATAATACGCTGTTCATGGAATCTACCAAAAATATGTCTACAGTTTATACATTTTATGTCTATATCATTTTTTTTATTAACCACATTGAGGAATATTAAAGTTAGGTAATTACCTCTGGACTATATAGGAGAAATATCCAAAAAGTTTGTATAAATTTTGAAACCCATCGTTATATACTTTAAGTATTGATAGATAAATTTACTAAATATAAACTTTACTAAATTGGCTTTCAGTTTTTAAAATGCTAGACTGGAAACTTACAAATTTATGAAAGGCGGTTTGTTTTTAAATATTTATAAAATTTAAATTTGATTGGAAATTAAGTTTGGGTGATTAGTATACTGGAAAATAAGGAAATGTACTTGAATTTATAAGGCACAGCTTACATGTACATGTATATTCAAGATAAAAAGTATCCTATTTTGCAAAAAATTTCGTTTTTAATTTCCTGAAATTTTAATGAATCTCTTAATCATTAAAAATTTTAAATACTTTTTATATTTGTAATAAAAACATTATAAATTTATAAGGTAGTATGTATTCAAGATTAAAATGTATCTTTCTTGTGTATAATTTTTCGTTTTATAGGTGCTGAAATTTAATGAATCTCTGCCTATCATTAAAAAATTTAAGTACTTCATGTCCTTTTTAATAAATGCATTATAAATTATAATGTTATATACAAGATAAAAATGTATCTTTTTTGCAAAAATTTCGTTATATATTTTCTGAAAATTTAATAAATCCCTCATCAAATTTTATTCAATGACCAAAATTTTATATTAAATTTACTTGTTTGTTTGACTGCAATTATGTTTGATTACAATTTTATTTTTTTTTTTAAATTAAAGACATTTTTGTAAATATAAAAATGTGTAAATTTAATAATATTGTATCCTTTTATGTCCTGCACTTTTAAATAATTTATATAAAAATATAATGTTCTATTTAGAAAAATGTTTTTAAGGAATTGACGCCAAAAGTCCTTAATTTAATTTATTCATCTTTTTTGATTATTTAACTGAAATATTTCTATAATTATATATAACATTTTTAAACTTCAACATCATCATTATCTTTTTTTGAATTATATCTAATCCTTACAGTTATATTGAATAGTTTAACGTAGGATTGTAGGAGAAGGTGGGTGGTAAAGCATTTCATGGGGTGGTACTTTCTATATTTTGTTTAATATCCTTCCAATTCTTTTATATCCCAAGTGGCATTTCTTCTCTTAGTTTTTTTTTTTTTTTTTATTCTCGAATCCATAACTAAAATGTATCTCGAAAAGTTTTGAGTTAAGTTCTTGTGGGAACTCATTTGGATTGGCTCATTTTTTATTCATGTTTTGTAATTGGTTCTGTGCAATTTTGCAACTACTGCAGTATAGAACTAGAAATGGGCTGAGAACAAAATAGCATTCCAGAAAAGACTTAGATTTAAATCTATACCCATCTCGATGCTTTTATGTGCTGATTGAAACCCTGGGAATCTATTCCAGCTATCATATTGTTTAAGAGAATTTTATAAGAAAGAAAAAATTATGTGGATCTTAAGATTTATATTATTTTAACCTGTGTTGAAATGGCTCTCTTTCTCACTCTTATGATGATGATGATGTGAATATTTAAATTATTTTATTTTATTCGTACAAAATTTTACCTAAAATTAGATATTGATGTGAACATTGAAAAACTATTCAAAATGTTAGTTAAAATAAAATTAAAATAGGGCTAAAACCATGCAGATATTTTAGTCTGTAAATTATAAGGGTTCTATGACATTTGAAATGCCTACAAAACCTTCAATTATAAGGGGAATGTTTTATATATTTTGTAAAATAGCAGAGAAACTTGATTTATTTTGTAAAATATCAGGGTTATCCTATAAATATCCTATAACCTATCCCTAGTTAAAATGAATGAAGCCTATACTAACTGCACTTTTTAGTAACAACTTAGTATACTAAGTATTCAGAAAAGTAAACTAAGTATAGGGGCCTACTGTTGATTTTAATTGACAAGTGATGTCTCACTTTATCACATTAAATTTTTGTAAATGAAAAAAATTTCACACATTTTTTCACCAAAATGTGTTGACTACTAGTTAATTTAATGACATTATTTCTTCCAATCAATTAAAAACTAGTTTTAATTAGAATTCAGATTATTTATCCAGATATGAAAAGGGGAAAACTTTTCAGTACAAATAGTGTAAATTGTCAATATATTCAAACTTATATAAGTTGGATTAAAAAACAGCTTCTTTAAGCAATTTTAAGTTATTTTGCATTTTCAGTTATCATGATGATGGTCAGGAATTTTCGTTTAAAAAAACTGGTACAAGTTGAAAATTAAATTTCCTTATGAACCCTGCTTCAATTTTACTAAAAAATTTAAAAAAATTGAATGCAACTTGTAGTCCTAATAATTCAGTAGTTGTTTTTCATTTTTCATTTTGTTTTTTATGCATTTCGCCAATCTAAATTTCTCCAATCTGAATAAGCAAATTTTGAACATATTGCAAATTTGTGCAATTTTTTTCCCCGCCTTTTAGTCACGCTATAGCGATATTTTAAAAGCGCAAAAAAAGGAGGTGGTGGTGGGTGGGGGGAAATTGGTCCTTTTAATATATGGCAATATATACGTTAATTTTATCTTCATTTCCTGCTCCTAGGAGAAGGACTAAAAAGAAAGGCATACGGAAAACGTCTTTTTATTTTTCCATTAAGCAAGAATATAATTTTTTTAGAGGTTTCGTATCTAAATTTATATTAGGGGGGTGAATGTGAAGAAGAAACATTTGTGAGCAGCTAATTTTGTTTGGATTGCTAATCAAGTGAATTGTTGAAGAAGTCTTGAAGTCTTGATGGAATCCAAAGACACAAAAAATCCGTCAGGAAATTTTATTATTTCTCACATCGACCCGGCCCTCCTCCCTTAAACTTACTTTTTCTAATATGTTTCAACTCTAAAAGCAGCTTTTCGTCTTGGACTATTGCACCATGTTTTTAGTCGTTGATTTATCCCATTGTAATTCATTTGCATATCAAGTTGACAAAAGGCTATTATTTATACGCTCTGACTGCTGCCATGGCATTTATATGCTATCGTGGCCTAAAATTCATTGCGGCTGCATACAAATTAGGAATTATGCAAAACTGGTGCCAATTATAAGACCCAACGAATTTTTATGTGAGCCTCTATCAACAGATTCAGCTTTTGTTTAATGGCTTCAAAGATGGAAATCATCCTCTAAAACTTCCTTTCATGGGCACTATGAAAATACAACTATTCCCTATAGGGGAAATGAAAATGGAAAGGGGGGAGGGAATCTTTTGCTACATCATTGGCACTATTTCTGAAAATAAAAATAAAAAAAAAACCTGTCTACAGAAACTATATTTTAACGATTTGTTATACGACAAACATATTCAAAACTTTTTCCTAACTTGACACTATGGATGGAAAATTAGCATATGGTGCTTAGATCAACTTTATCTTATAGACTAAATCTTATAAAACATCCAATTCAACTTCAGCACTAAACATCAAGCATTTTTTATTATGTATCATGCTAGCTTTAACTTCAAGGTTTTTTGCGTCATTTCAAGACTTTGTTAATATTTTTTTTAAGTTCTACATTGATTTCAATTTGATTAGCAACATTGATGCTGACTTTTCACTGTATTATTTGCCACTCAATTATAATATATAATTAAAAAATGATAACCATATTTTAAGCAATGTATCAATGTGTAAAATTTTATTTTTAAGGTTTAATTACAGTAAAACCTGGTAAAGTGACCTCTTCTAGTTAGTGTCCACTTTTCATAAATTGGTTTAGTGCATACACGTAAGTTTACCATCATAAAATTGTAGTGACCACCTGTATAGTGTGACGGAATTCGACCATGGTGGTCATCTTTATCAGGTTTTATTGTATATTTAAAAAAGTAAAACCTGGTAAAGTGATCTCCTCTGGTTAGTGACCACTTTTCATAAATTGGTTTTAGTGCATACACGTAAGTTTACCATCATAAAATTGTAGTGACCACCTGTATAGTGTGACAGAATTCGGCTATGGTGGTCATCTTTATCAGGTATTAGTGTATATTTAAAAAAGTAAAACCTGGTTAAGTGACCTCCTCTTGTTATTGACCACTTCTGGTTAGTGACACTTTTCATAAATTTATTTTTAGTGCATACAGATAGGTTTTCCATCATAAAATTGTAGTGACCACCTGTATACAGTGACAGAATTCGGCCATGTTGGTCATCTTTATCAGGTTTTATTGTATATTTTAAAAGGTTTAAATTCTATCTCAATATGGAGTAAACCGATTTTTAGTTGTTATGTAGGATAATAGTTTTGAGATAATTATGAGTATATGAAATGTTTTCATATGGTAATTTGTTATAGGCCTTATTCATTTTTCAGCTTTAATAGTTGTAATTCTAATTTTTATTATGTATAATTGTATAAGATAACGACTTTAAATTTATATCTAAATATTTTTTTTTTCAATTTCACACAAAATTCTTTTAAATTTTTTAAATAATTGGAAATTATTTTTCAGCCATGCAAACTTCAGCTGGAACTGTTAAAATATCTATGGTTGACATTCTACATATAATTTTGATACTTGTAATCAAAAGACGATTTAATTGGCAATAAATTCAACAGAAATTTATATATTTTTCAAATATACTCTTATAATGAAATGAGGTAAAATCTATCCTCAAATGCATTTTGAGTTTAGAAACATTGTATAACTAGCATAATAATGGGGTTAAAAGGAGAAACTGTGTTTTGCATGTAAATAAAGACTGTGTCCTTAGGGAAATGCAAATCTTCAGCTTATAAATTGCGACCATTTACGAAATCCATATTGCACTCGGATAGACCATTTTCAGCTATAAAAAAAAGGTTGCCTAAATCGATTTTGTCTAAAAATGTAATAGATATATCCGAAAAATGGGATAAAAAATAGGTTTTTAAAATGATTAATCGATAAAAGTATAAAGCTGACAAGCCAACACACACAAAGGCTAATATGTTTGATGTCCGGCGAATTTCATCCCCCATTTTATATGTTGAGGGAATTGGTCAAAAACCCTCGAGATAAAAGCACATAAATCTCACCATATAATCCTTAAAATTCAACATCATCATTATAAAAGCATATAGTCGAAATTTGAAAGAGGTTTTTTTTTATCTCGTAACCCAAAGAAAAATAAGTAGAAAAATACAATTAACTATATTTTACGGGTGCCGGAAGAAGATTTCACAAATAAAAACAGCGAAAGTATTTTAAACAATTTTATGATCAAAATGTTATGATTATTTTTCAACCGTTAAATGTCGGTGAAGTTATGATTTAAGATTATGGCTAATGGATTTGTAGAAAAGCTTGACAAAGTACAAAGTGAAAAGTTTTGCTTTAACTGAAAAAAAAAAAAAAAGGCCATTAAATTTTTACGGAAATTCAAGTCGTAAATTTATGACGTAAATTTTAAGAGTTGTTGAATGTGATAGCACTAAACCTCAAATTTATAGTTTTAAGTGCTATCTCCGAAAAAGAAATAGTTCATATTTAAGTTAATAAAAAATAAAATAATATTTATAGACATCTGCAATTAAAAAGGTTGAAATTTAAACACATTATTTAGGAATGCAAAATGGTAACAATATTAAAGTTTAAATTTACATATTTATACCGTAACACTTACATTCTTAGAAAAATTTGTGACATTAGGTGTTTCAAAATACCTCAAGGTACTGGTTAAGCACCATTTGCTTGCAAAAAGGTATTAAAAACTCTAAAAGCTGCTTAGCTGACCAGTAAAAGGTATTTTGCATGCTAATCCAAATTTAGCACCTTTAAAGGTGCTTATCTGACCAGTAAAAGGTGTTTGTCTTCAAATCCAACGAGGCGCCAAGAAGTGGTAGTTTTTCATCAAATTTTAAACACCTTTAAAGGTGCTTAATTTTTAATTGCAGATTTAATTGGTGTTAAACAAAAGGTGTTGAGAAGCACCTTATATTGTGTTTAAATGAAGGTGTTGATAAGCACCTTATTTGTTGTTTAACTATAACTATAAGTGATAGTAAACACCTTATTTCATAGGTGCTTATAGACACCAAAAAAGGTGTCCTCCTATAGCGACAAGTCAAAACACCTTTTAAGGTGCTGCAAAGCACATATTTTTCTTATACAGTGTAGGACAAATTGTCAAATTACGGAAAGGAGGATAATTGTTTGTTTGTTTGAAATGTGCTGTTTTTGTCTTCATTTGCAAATATTTAAAGTTGTTACAATGTTTGTAATTGTATAGGGAAACGTCAAATGTTTGCTACGTACGCTACAAACAAATGGTGTACTGCAGTGAAGTTTCTGAAACAATAAGCTTCTTAAAAACATTGTAGCAACTTTAAATAAATGAAAATGAAGACGAACAAATTTGATTTCATACAAACAGACTATTTTCTTCATATTTTTAATTTAACATTTTATTCTAAACGCCACGATTAAAAAGTTATATAATATAAAAAGCTATATAGGCCTAATTTAGATTTCGTTAAAAATATTTCTTAGTTAAAAATCTACCAACATCAGTGAATAGAGCACCCATGATTTCCTATCTACCCACAAGAACAGAAAATTTTAACAGCTATAATTGTTAAGAAAAAAATTGGGGTAGCACTAACCATTAACTTTTGAGCCACCTCTGTATTACAAGGGTGTCTCCAAATTCAAAATCAACCATGCTTGAAATTTCTCATAAAATCATCGTTTAAAATTTGATCTATAGTTAGATGTCTTATAAGATATCTGTTAGAGCATCCACAAATCTGTTTTCTCACTGTGCTTTTTTTCGAAAATATCGTATAAAAAAAGCCAACAAGTGCACAGTGTATATGTATATATCCGAGTCATTGATCGGTAAAGATGTTGGCTAAAATCACACGCATGCATAGGTAATTCATATCTGTCATATATAGAGGCCCTTTTTTTGTGCTCCTTCTCCTCCTTATATTGTCTGCTATTGAAAGAACAACAAGAGGTGGAGCGGAAATAAAAAGATTTCGAGTGGAGATATGCATATTCCGTGAGATGGAAAATGTATTGAAAATGCATCTATGGTCTATCTATCTATCATGAATATTCAAAGTCTTGGGGATGAAAGTTACGCCTTTCTCATTAAATAAAAGCAAGAGTGAAACAAAACTCCCCGGCTAATGTAAGGGCTTTAGTCTATTGAGTATGTGCATCCAATCATATCCGTTAGCGTATTTTCTACGTATCCAAAGCAGAGCAACCTTTTATAGCTATCTTCGCTTCACTCGCTTTTAATCAAAATTCTAGCAACGTTGTTGAATGGTAATTTCAATTGCTTCATTAAGCAGTAAATAGCTTTTTATGCGCTCCTCTTTCGCTCCCTAAGCTCATCATAGAAGAAACTAAAAAAAAAACCTTTTATAGACGTCACACTTGTTTATCGACAAATTAACTTTTTTTTTTTTTTTAATACTTACTTAAACTTCTCTGCTATAGCTGCTAGATGGTGAAAGCGTCAAATCATTAATTTTAATTTCACCACCAATCTGCAAAAAAATCTTTAGCTTTTTTGATATCTTCGAATATGGCTTTTTTGTTTCCGTGTTCCAACAAGCATATATGGAACACTGGCTCGCGTGCACAACGGGGCGTATTTAAGCGGCACGTGCAAGGAAGAGATTCGGCACGTGCAGGGACGATAGGCGAACTGCACGTGCTTCGGTTAAATTCTATTTTAGTTATTAGGCTTAAAAAATTGTTGTATTATTAGGCCTATTATTATTTTTTTTCTCGATTTTTGATAAAACAAATTAATGCTTTTGTTTTAATGCTTATGAAATAATTATGCCAGTTAAATTCGTTGCAAGTAATTCAACTTGTAAGTATAATCCAATTACTACTTTAATTATTAAGTTTCTAGCTATTGGGTGTTGGAAAACACTCGTATACCCGTATGTGGTGTGTAAAAATAACAATTTTATACCTTAATTATTATCACGTTTGGTAAGGTTGTGTTGGTTTTCTGAAGCGTTTATTGGGTTATTTTAATGGTTATTTTAAGGGTTGTTCACTTTATAAATGTCAGTTTTTTTGTAGCATGACCAACAGATGATTATATATTTGGATTTAACTAGCTTTCATCTAAAAACTGTGTGCTAGTTAATTTTTCTACCTTACTATAACGCTTGTTAGGTTGTATTGAACTTTAGTGCCATTTATTGGTTTATTTTAATGTTATTATTAATTCGTTACATTGGTTTGTTCCCTTATAATTATAGTTTTTTGTTCAAGTGCATTTTTGGATTTGTTTGGTTTTCATCATAAATCAGGGATTTAGTTAAAATTGTTACCTAACTATCCCGTTTTATAAAGTTGAGTTAGAGCCATTTAGTGGTTTTTTAATGGTTAATTTAAGGCGTGTTCCCTTATAAATGTCCTGATTTATTTTAAACACCTATTGTGAACACCCCTTAAATTGACTTAAATAAAGATGATTCTTTGACGGTTTTTATCCACTAGCATAGATAATTTGTCCTTTATACTTACATGTAAAAAATATACATTCTTTGAGTTGTACTGTTATTTTAATTCGTAATTTGCAACTGGTCCAAATCTCAAAAACCTGGACATATTGGAAACTAAAAATTATACAAAAATTTATTGGGTATCTAATGTGTTGTCTCAAGGAAGGGGGGGGCCTTCTAACCCCTACCCCCCTCATCTTACAATTGATATTTACGTCCCAGACTATCAATTGGAAAATAATACCTGTAATTTCAGCCCTATTTCAGTGTGCTTTGAGTTAAACATTGTTTTAATAGCAAAACTTTCTCGAAATTTTCAATCCACAGTGTGTTGGATATTAATTAATATTAGCTATACCAATCGCCACCGAATCAATTTCAAATGGACTGTTTATGTTGATTTGAAGAAAAACAAGATTAGCTACTTTCATTTGAAATAACTTATCTAATGCCATTCGGTTTGCTCCAGTTTGAGTTTGGCACATCACGCAATATCCAATTGTTATTTGGTTTCGGTATAGGATAGAAGTTGCTTTTTTTTTAATCTAAAATATATGAAATGAGAGGAGTTGCCTGCATGTGAACTAACCTACATCGCATTTGCATGGTCTTTTGTTTTCGATGCTTCGGCTTGCTATTATAATGGAAATTGAAGTTTTATTTGCTCGCTTCCATGCAAGCTCCCAACTCCCACCCCCAATTTCTTTTCTGTATTTTTTCTACGTGCCTAGCTGAAGGTATTAAGAGACATCATCGATTGCTAAGGCATATGAAATAATTGAATTTCGCTGTAAAGCAGCGAGGAGAAAACATTGAAATTTATTGAAACCATAACTCATTCAGCCTATATGCTTTATTTCTCGATATAATGTCATTTATACCCAGGGTTTCCAAGATGTCACAACACTGATCTCGATATGAATGTACATTGGAGCAAACCCACGTTTTGATTGAACCTCTATAACCTGGGCGCTTTCAATAGGTTCAACTTCTTCTATTATTATTATTATTTTATATATATATATATCTTTTTTTTCTTTTTTTTTGTACGGATAAACTGATTATCTTTCAGTCTCCTATAGCTCGAGAATGATCAAAACACATTTAGTTATTCCCTTCGCTCTGAATTGCTAAAAAAAAATACTCAATTGTATAAAAAATGACTCGATTCTAATTTGGTATTCAAAACTAAGACGTCATTTGGAGTTGTGATACAGGAATCTTTACTGAAAAATAAGACGAATTGATTTTTTGATGTTGTCAACTCTTGTCATTTTAGTAATGTGCAAATTTGATGTATTCTGCTAAATCAAAATATCAAAATGTTTCAACTATGATTTTAAAAAAAATGAGCATTATGCCAAGATGGTGTCTTGAACCCAGTTTGAATATTACTGTATCTTTTTATAGAATCTTAAAATATTGAACTTTGTTGTATACATACATGTAATAATAATTACAGTTAATGTGATATTAGTATCCCATTTAGAAAAAGTATATTATTTTAATAAAATTGTTTGTATATGGAGCATATAATAAATATTGCCCTATTCCATATATGAATAATATAGTACAATTATTTATATATGTAAATATAATATAACGTATAAAATAAATTGCTATTATACTGCAATTACATGTAAGAATACAGTACATGTAATAATAATTACAGTAAATGTGATATTAGTACCCAATATGAAAAAAATATATATTATTTTAATATAATTATATATTCCATATACAAATGTGCCTAATTCAAAATATGAATAATATATTACTATTATTATTATATGTAAAATGTATAATATAACGTATAAAATAAACTCCTTTTATACTGAAAGTACATGTATCTGAAATGTATTAAATGATATGTGGGAAATATGACGAAATATGAGGAAATTATATGGAAAATATGCAAAAACATGGTCTATATATATTTTTTGTATAAATTTGGTAGCTAGCTCTATAAATTTTGTTGCTTTAATTATTTTCACAATTAGGATTAGGTTAACTAAGTTTGAAAAATATTTTCTGAATATACATTTTCACGTTATTTTTGCAAAATATGTCATTTATTGAAATATATTTTGTAACAGGCATGTATATGTTATGGTTAATATATTACAGATACGAGCATATAACTCCTTACCATGCATTTTCAAATATTTTATAATTGCCTTGCTGATGCATTTTATTTGCATAGTGGATTCATCCAAGCACTAAAGCAAGTTCTATACGAACTTATAAGGACATGGCTAAATTCTGAAATAGTAGCCTATGTGTAATCATTAATGATGTCATGTCTGATGTATGACCATGCATATAAAAATACGACTGTATTCCTTTTGGGGAGCAACTATCCTATCAAGCTATGCAGTTCGGTGGAAATATAATGATTTTCCATAGACTAGCATCCGAGGCAAAGATCATGCATGGCATATAGTGTACACTATATGTTATATATCTGCATGACCCTTATTTTTAAGAGATAAAACCTTAGTAAAGCAGAGAGATGTTTTCCCGTCCATTACCGGCTTGGCTTAACTCTCGAGAGCGGTTAACTGCGCAAATTCCACCGGCTTAGCTTTCGACATCTCTACATTCGGTCGTCTATAAATTACGAATTATCAGGTATATACGACCCCAGTGCCGTGCCATTCCTAGTAAATGGACACGGGCATGGACGAGAAGACCAAGATTAAAACATAAAAAATTAATCGCAAGAAAGCAGCCAATTTGTGCACAAACACACAAGCAGCCTTAGCCATTGCGGAGAGCAATTTAAGAGTGGGACCCATTGGCGTAGAAACGGCTCAAGACATCAACATTTTAATTCGTAAAAGCGAATATGATGCATAATGAAAGGATACAAAAACACATATGGAGGGTTAGGACACTTTTTTATGCACCTATGTGCATGGTGCCAGTTTTGAAATTCATGCAATATTTATCATACATTATATATTGCTCACTGTAGAATCCTTATCAGTATACCCAAATGGAAAAAAATATATATATATATATTAGCAGTATATTTTTTACATATATTGGAAATATCCCAAAATTGGCCATATAGCCTACCATATATGGATAATATAGTGAAAATATATGATGAATATATTTAAAAATATGGGACGAATATATTTGTTATCATGGCATATATGTTGAAAATATGTGATAAATATATTTTTGATATATTGAAATAAATATGTGTTGTCACAACACAATAGCTGTACAATAAAAAAACACATTTTTACTGCAGCGCCACCTATTTCTTATTGCGGCGCCACCTATATAATATTTACTGTTTTGAATGGGTAACATTGATATTGAATGTGCTGTACCATAAAGGTTACTAATTGAGAATGTTTGTAGATAATTTGTAATTTTTGTAATATTAAAAATAAACTAAAATGAAGAATAATAGAATATTTGTACAATTTACATAAATATCTAACTTCTACATATATTCAAACAAAATTTAAAAAGTAATAGTGTAATTAATTAATGCTTTTGTATTCTTAGCACAAAATATTGAAAAAAATATATTTAAGAAAACGTATATTAGAAATATATGAATAATATATTCTGTGATATATATTGTTTTGTAACAAAATATTGGAGATATATTCTCAGTATATCCCTATATATTTTTAATATATTGTCAACATATTCATTTTTCATGTGGGATATACTCTCTCTTCTACCCTTTTAAAAACACATCCAACAGAAGTATTACCGAATTGAAAAATCCAGACAGGAAGTGGCATATGGTCACTATGTACTGATGACCTTCAATAATGATATGGGTTGAGAAATTCATGAGACATGTCTTTTTATTCAACAACAGGTCCTTATTGAAAACAGTTCCACTTGCTGTAACTATTAAATTAGGTTTTATGGCACTTCTAGGTTTTAAAAGAATAGCATTTTAATGATAAATCATACGAATTTGAATGAGTTAAAGACAGCCCTAGAGGAACTCATCATGTGACCTAAACAATGAAGTCACTTTCTTGTTACGGAAAATGCTCATGTCTGGGGCATTCAATATTTTAACTTTTGTGCTGAAAGCATCAACTGCGTTTATAAAAATCTACCTATAACATCCACAGACACCCAAGTTTTTGTACCATTGTACAGAAAATCTTGGTAAACAACAAATGGGCACGCAATGTCAAAATGCTGCGTGTGGTCACTGAAGATAAGAGTGACAAAAGACAGAAAACGTCGATATAATGTTCTCGGACAAAAAAATAAGACTAACGCACAAATAACAAAATGAAGAAGTGTAGAAGTAAATAAAAAAGGGTAAAACCATGTGCAAAATTAGAAAGATTGAGCAGCGTGTCGTGCGATGACATGTTATCGACAAGTCTTGTATCGCTCAACATATGCGCAGTTTAAAATGTAATCCTGCGAGTCGGAAACGTATACGTCAGGCGTTTCTACTACACGACCCGTCATTTTGAATTGAACAATGTGCAAAATTAGAAAGATTAAGCAGCATGCATGTAGTGCGATGACACTATCGTCAAGTGTCTTATATCGTATAGTGTATGCGCAGTACAAAATAATCGCACGAGTCGTAAACGTGTACGTCATGCAGACGCGCTTATCAACAACTCGCCTGGCAAATGCTTGCAGACGATTACCGCCGAAAAATGACGGTTAACTTCAAAATGCGCTGGAGTGGTGGCGCTACAGTACTTAAGGCGCTTCTGCTACACAACCCATCATTTTGAATTTTAATTTTAACGCAGTTAACAAATGCGCTAAACATTGGGCGCATTTGCCAAAAGACGTATCGAAGATCTGCTCAAATTCAATACACGCTTACGTTTTAATCGTAATGGTATTTTCTAAACGTAAACGGTGAGTTTTTTTTTTACGCGTTGATCAATCTTTCTAATAATACACATTAATTCAGCAAAATCTAGCGTGAATCTAGTTTTTCATCTAATTTATCTTAGAAATAAGTTGCAAATTTTTGTGTTTGTCGTGCGATAGACATTTTTCAAGATAAAAATGCTTCGCTACTTGTGGCCTCCTAAGAAGTCATCAGGATGTCATTAGGATACCCTAAGAAAAACTAATAAAACCGATTCAGTAACAAATGAATTTAAAATGTGCATAAATATCTAATGATTTATCCCCAAAGCACATATGTTAGGATTTTAAGTCTCCACCCTTAATCACCCCACTACGTCTAGTTCTGTATCCATTTTGTTGTCCTTTTTTTTATTGAAAATGGCAAACGATCATTCTTTTGCAAATAGGTTGAGTAAGAAAATGGCGATTGATGGCGACAAGAGGAATTAGATTAGAGTAAAAAATCACCAGAAAATACGGATGTGCTGTCTCCTACAACCGTGTACACAAAATACAACATTTTACATTCATTTGAAAGGCGAGAATAGGTTCACATGACACGGATTAAACGTGAAAGTGATAAAATGGGCTTCGGGAACAGAGTTTACCATTCAGGGGAGGGGAAAAAAAACATGTTAAATCGAAAATCATTATCTAAAGCGTGCGACGTTTTGTTACAATTTCAGGCAGTCAAGTGTTGTGTCCAAGATTGATATAAAAGAAAACCCAATGCAACAGAAGAGTATTACTCAAAATCAAATAAAGGCTGCAACATTAGGCTAAGAGAGAAAAAACGAAAAACATGCTTTATGGATGTCTAATTTCAGCTGATAATTAATGAAATTTAATCTACATAATCTTTTTCGAGTATATGAATATTTTAAGCTAAACATTAATTTTAATATTAAAAAATCTTATGGTTATGAAAATTCTGGTAATGCTAGCTGTTAATAAGGAAATCGTGTGTGCTTTATATTTTGTTAGATTTTACCTATGGTAATTTTTTCACGGAAATCTAAAGTAGGCTATATCTTTATAGCCGTAACACTTAGAACATTATGTCAAATTATGATATTAAAGATAATGGTCTGTTTAATTTAAATCAACTTTTTTCGTTTTCTTTGGTCAATATTTAAATGAAAATTTAAATTGGCGTTTAATTTAAAAACATGTGTTTTTAAATTAAACCAAAAGCTTCATTGCAGTGCACCGGTGTATTGCAGGGCAGCTAACATTTGGCATTTTTCTCTGCTTTTAAAAACATAATAACAACTTTAAATAATTGCCAATTGAGACGAAAAAAATCTGATTTCATACAAACAAACCATGCTTTTCATTTTCCTAATTTTATATTTTGTCCTCAATGTTACAGCTAAAAAGTTATAATTCAAATTTCCGTGAAAAAATGGTCGCAGACTAGTATAAAAATCGTGGGTAAAATCTAACAACATCAGTGTGTAAACCACACACTACCTCCTATATTTAACCACATTAACAGAATTTTCATAATTATAAGATTTAAAAAAAAAAATACAATGTAAGCAAGGTGGCCTCGACTTTCGTGCCACCCTATTTAGATTTCAAATATGAAATTTTGAATTTATCTAAGATATTACATGTATAAGGATATTTAGGTAGGAGATCTAAAGACTAAAGATCTAAAGACTGTGACCCCTGTACGTGTAATGCTGAATCAATGTCGTCTTTTTTTAAGTACATGCACATATAGAGCTAAATATCCTTGTTTTGGACAAAGACAAATGTGCTCTCTTCATCTCTTGGCTTTACTTCTTTTAAGAAGTTAGAAACTGGATGTGATATCTATTAATTACTTAATTGTCTAGTGTTATTGAAGGTCGAGATGGCTTTTAGATGCATGTTTTAGCGTTGAAAATCTTCCATGATTGATGCGCCAGTGGCGCCTTATCACGTTAATGCAATCTACATGTTCACTGATATTATAGGGTGGGATCCCATTACTAAATATAGCTCGCAAATGATATAATTCAGGCATCATTTGCTGTTTTGGATATATTAACGTCGTCCTATCTTGTATTTAGGTTCGGCCCGGAAAACCTTTTCATCATTATAACATGGAAAATTCTTGGGAATTTGTGTACACTTTTAAAACCTTAATGTATACATTCATATCAAAACACTCTTGAATATACTTGTTTATCTAGCTCCTGTTGTTCCTATATATACATGTAGTTTTCTAATACAAAGTTGCATTGTTTGAAATATGCTATAATACACATGATATGGGGTTATGTTTCAAAATATAAATACAATTGATCGAATATTTTAATATTATTATCCATAATGCATAAGAAAATATGATGAATTCTGACTTTTGATGTTTTTAATGATATACGTGTATCTAAAAATATAGTCTAATATATTCTGACATATTTTATATTTGTATTACTACTTATATTATTTAAGTATTATATATTCCCGTGTCAAAATCCTATGTGGACTTAGTATACTTATCTGAATACTAAGTATACTAAGTTGTTCAAAATATGCACTTAGTATACAAACTGAAAATTTACTATACTAAGTTGTTCAAGAAAAGTGCATGCACTTGGTATATACTTTTCTGAAGTGCACTTAGTATAATTTACCAATTATACTTTCATTTTGACTATGGTTACAATTATATATAGTTAAGAATTATATTTGGTATTTAATTATATATTCCCTTGTCAAAATCTTCTGAAGTGCACTCGTATACTTTTCTGAATACTAAGTATACCAAGTTGTTCAAAAAGTGCACTAAGTATACTAACTGGAAATATAGTTTACTAAGTTGTCAAGAAAAGTGCATTTAGTATACTTTCATTTTGACTAGGGTTGCAATTATATATATTTAAGTATTATTTTTGATATAATTATATATTCTCTTGTCAAAATCCTATGTGAACTTGGTATACTTTTCTGAATACTAAGTATACCAAGTTCAAAAACGTGCACTAAGTATTCTAACTGAAAATCAAGTATACTAATTTTTTCAAAAAAGTGCACTTAGTATAATTTACCAACTATACATTCATTTTGATAAGGGTTGTAATTGTGCATTATAAATATTATTCATATATCTTTCTCATATATCATACACATTCAGCTATCTGAAATGTCATTTGCAAATATATTTTAGGTTATATTTAAATAAATTTATATTGAACTATTGATTTAACAAATTGCTATTTTGAATTATCATTTAAATATATCATAGATAAAACGTTATATTCGAAAATATATTTCATTTAATATTCAAAAATATGTAATTGATAATAGTAAATTTAAGTACATACATGTCTTTTTATATTAATGTAATTTTGTGTAATTATTTTAATTACATACTTCAGAATATATTTTTATATACATGTGTATATTTTGAAATATATCCACTCATACTCTAAAAAATTATCATCAATTCCTGGGACTTATGTTTCAATAGTTCCTCATCTTAGATGCAACTGCAGGATCAATAAAAATCGTATGAAATTGTTCATTAATCCAATTGTTTTTCTATAAAACTATAAAACATGTACCATGACATTCCTGGTAGTTTGAGATGGACAAACTTAATTTTTAGTTTAATTACTAGATAAACCAGGTGATTATTAACGATTTTTAAACCAGGATTTATAAGCAAGTTGCATTTAATGTTTTCGCCTATTTTTTTTTTTTTTTTTTTTTTTTTTTGTCGTCCTTTATACTAAATTATTTACAAGTTTCTTTCGGTTTTCTACATCGTCGATTACTTTTACCAACTTGACGTTTCGATTATCATCACTCGTTATTATAGAAAAATCGATGATGTTATATTACATAGATAGAGGTGAAATTTTCATGAATTTCTGAACGAATCGTGCTTGTTTGCAATTCACACGCAAACTTTCTGAATAATGAGCATTTTTTACGTGTTTTTGCATAAATATAACATAGCTGTTTGTTACAACGTCCTACATGTATTACATGTATTTTAATTTCAACGTTTTCTTAGCTTTTGATTGCCTTGTTTTTGAGTTTCAAACTACAATTTACCTTCCTTGTTTTTGTCTAAACATTCACATATAAAATACGATTCTAGAAATGCATTATATTATGAATATTCTGAATTTCTTATGAAATATTGCTAATTAATGTTTCATTTTATTTGAAAAGTTATACTATTGATATCGTTTTCTGAAGCATGATATGAATATTATGTATTTTTGTTGATGGATATATAGCAGAGTATCGTTTTAGTTAAAAAGCACTATTGATATAACATTTTATGAATTTTTAAATTCAATAACCCCTTTATGTTTTCTATTCATGAAGAAGTAGAATCGGTTTTTGGCAAATCTGCATTTTTGAATATATCACTTCAGATGTTTTCAATTTGCAAAGAATCTGATTCCTTGTATTTAAATTTTTTATGAATTCATGAGAGTTGTTTGAAAGAGACCCATTTTGCATGACCAAACTTCATCTAAGAACTAAGGCTTGTTATCTCCTGAAATGTAAGACGAAAAATCTTAAGTTTTGTACTTTAAAACTGATCAAATTTTAATGTACCTTTCGGCACTTTCTTATTAAATATTCTGCTATCTCTTCTTTAGACTAGATAATGTATATAAGACGTTGTTTTAACCTTGAGCTTTGTATATATTGCAATAGTGTTTCCAAGTAGATATATCTACTGCAGTTAGGTCATGAATACATTAAATACTTATTTTGAGTACATTTTTTTATTAAAAATTCACAGAAATGGAGCTGATGTTGGATGCAATCAGTACATTATTTTAATATAAGGTGAATTTTTCAAATTGCTTCTTGTTTCATAGTTTTATTTTAAAAATGTTAATACAAAACTTAGGAAATTGATATTGAGAAGCATGATATGGTTGTCAAAATACTTGAGTTTTAACCAGATTAGTGTCAATTATGTTGAAAAATGTCAAAGGATTTTTGTTATCAACATGTACGTGTTTATATGAAATTTATATGAAAATTAGATTTTAATTAAAACTGATATTGAAAATTCATCACTTGGGTTGTGGATTTTTGAAATGTAATTTTAAATTTTAATCAAAACTAATGTTTTAACAAGAATTTGATTAAAGTCAATTATTGTTTTTTTTTAAATTAAATATATTATTTAAAAAAATGAATTGCTTATAATTTCCAAATGGTAAAAAATTAGTCAAAATGAATTTTTGGATACAATTTTGGAAAATCTGGTTAAAATTCAAGTATTTTGACAACCAAATTTTGTTTCTTAAACATTTATTTCCTAAGTTTTGTATTTAGCATGCAATTTTGATTAAAATTAACATTTTTAGATTAATATTTTTTAAAAATAAATTGGCGAAACAAGAAGCAATTTGAAAAATCCACCCTATATTGAAATAAATGATAACATAATGTATTTAGATTTTTTATAGTCAGAATTAATTTCTATTTTGCTTTCTATCAAAATTATAGTAAATGTGAAAATTTGCAATTTTGCCATTAGTAATTTTAATATTGAGTATAACAAGTGGTTCTTTGGGTTGCCATTCTGGTTTAATTGATGATTTCTCATTCTACGTATGGATCTTTTTAAAATTTACGACTGAATTAATTTGTCATATCAGTCTACTCTCTTAAGTGTCGAGATAAAAAAAAAATTTGAATTTTTTTTAAACGAAACTCCAAATACAAAAAAAAACCCTTGGTTTTATTTAAGTACATTTGATATATTATTTCCAGATGTTCTCTTCCCATTCCTTGAAGAAAACAAATGGTGGTCAGATCATGGTCCACTTCTTTCCCTATTACTTTCAAATGACAATAAGATACACGTAAATATATCAGCATCGGAATTTGATAGACTACATTCTTTATTTTTCATGCTTTTTTTTTTTCATACTCTTTTATCATGGGATTTTTCATGAACCCTCGAGATTTTACCAACAATTGTTGAGTTTGCATATGCATATCATTCACTCGTGTTTTGTTATGTGCTACTGACACGTGATGATGTCACATTGATGCTGCTTTTCCATCCTCCTTATGTCCAATGGTTTCCAGAGTTGCTTTCGTGCATCATGACGTAATTCTTTCATTAAATATTGAAACTATTTCCCAATGACGTAAATGCAGTGACGTCTAGACAAGTTTCATTCAAGTATTTATGTATCTATCATCTCTTTTGTTAGTTTAAGTTGAAAACGTTGTTGATTTCAAACTTTGCTTTCTAAAACTTTGTTTATGTTTGGAAAACCTGAAGTTTTAAGTGCTGTTTTGTAGGACTACCTGATTTCTGAAATTTCTGTTAACCCTAAACATCACTTTTTTTAAAAAAAACAATGGACTGTTGTTTTCTAAAGTCGTTGGAAATTGTTTAGATTTCAAGTCTCGAGAAATGGATTTGTTAGGGAACAGATTTTTGTCTTTTTCTCTATATTTTGTTTATTTGTTTATTCGGAAGACAGGATTTTTGGCAAAACTTGTTTGGTTTTCGTTTTGGGGCTTTTTGGGTTCGATGATATTCATCTATCATCTAGGTTATAATGCTGCTTGTTTTCATGCCCTTTCTCAAAGGCATGTTAGTAGCTGATATTGTTTTCTTTACTCAAATCCACTCGATGGAGTTGAATAAAGAGACGGAAACCCTGCCTTAAAGCAACTTTTCAGAATTTCCTCAAATTCAAATATTTTTTCTTCAGCTTTTGTCAACAAGATTCTTTTCATGATTAATTCTTGGCCTTTGGCTATGAATTCACCACATCTATACTTTCTACTTTCTGCATACCTTTTTTTATCTCCATGAACTGAATTACATGTAATACTTTAAAGATGAAGACACTCATGTCAACTATATTCATCTATTATACATTGTGCTGCTGCTGAAAAAAGCAAGGCTTTATTCAGATTTGAAATGGATACAAAAATGAGTTTCTTATTGAGTTTCTTACTATAAATATTTTTTTTTTTTTTGCTGATATACGTTTTTTGGTATATTTGGATATATTATAAGCCTTGTTTTTGCCCCTAGCTGATAGCTACTTGTTGTTACTAATACAAGATAACTGGTTAATTTTTAATTTTAATTAGGATTGATATACAATAAAATAGTTAGATGGTAAATAGCAAAGAAATTGATCAACATTGATTAACTTGGTGGCACTGACTTTTGGACCACCCTGTATGTATTTTTACAGGGTGCATTGAAATTGATCAAAATTTGTATTTAATTAACTTTGTGGCACTGACTTTTGGACCACCCTATATGTATTGTTACAGGGTGCAGAGAAATTGATCAGAATTTCTATTGAATTAACTTTGTGGTATTGACTTTTAAACCACCTTGTATGTATTTTTACAGGGTGCAGATACATTGATCAAAATTTCTATTTAATTAACTCGGTGGCACTGACTTTTGGACCACCCTGTATGTATATTTACAGGGTGTTACCCTATTATAAATTATGGTAAAATCTCATCCTGGCCATATATTGCCAGATATATTTCCATTAATAGACTTATATGTCTGGAAACATTGGTCCATAACTATATTTATGTTTGGAAATATTTAAGACATTAACATTCCAAGTCACGTGTCAATATTTGTAATTTACAAATGGCAAATACCAATTCCCAATGGTGAAATATGAAAGAAACATTTGTGCTTTATGTACATTTGATGTTTTATAAAAAATATAATAATGTTTGGTTGATATTGCTACGTTATAGCAACACTATAAAGTTATCTTTGGTACTTATTTATATTCTCCCACCGTTTTAAATATAAATGGTGTTTTTTATCATCTTCTAAGATTAAGAAAGTTTTTTTTTTTACACACTATTGAACCATTATAAATTTAGGTTATTTTTATTTGACTTTTTTATTATTCTGTACCTGTTATTATAACATGTATTTGTACGATGGCAGTATAGGATGCAACGTCTTGGCACTTTTCAAGCCATTTCATATGGTACATTGTTTTTTTTTCTTTTCTTTATTATATATTTTACTATTTCTTCCTTTTTTTATTATTATTATTCTTATATAAATTCGGTTTGGGTATACAGTGGATTCCCTCTTGTCTGAACACCTTGGTATTATGAACACATTTCGGCTGTCCTAGGAAACTCTATAGACTTAACATTGGATGAACTCCCTCTAATCTGACCACCTCAGTATTATGAACGCTACTTATGGTCCTAATTGTACCTTTACCTCTCCCTAAACTGAACTGTGCAATCAGAATTAGGGGAATTCCCCTAGCATGGAAATTTGATAGCTTTTAAAAGCGTCTTGAGGCTAGAGCCACGCCAAGGTAAACAGACTTTAGCCTCTGCAGTTATTTTCATTCATTCAGTTTTCACAGTCTAAACTTGTTTATACATATTGGAATTATGAAATTTGAGCTTAGTTCATTAATCTCCAATGGTAAAAGCTGGGGAATT
This sequence comes from Xestoiulus laeticollis, assembly GCA_034698905.1. Classification (NCBI taxonomy): domain Eukaryota; kingdom Metazoa; phylum Arthropoda; class Diplopoda; order Julida; family Julidae; genus Xestoiulus; species Xestoiulus laeticollis. Next base: position 21,723 of record JAQGCC010000225.1, on the reverse strand, counting down.
CCCGTTTTTGAATTCATTTTTTCCGAATTTATGCATGAAACTGTTTGTTTCTGTATTACCAGTTACGTTTTTCATCCTTTTTACTTGGCGAAGGATACGTTTTTACATCATTTTGATATCTTACACAGATATGTGAGAAATAATTGCACGTAATAAGTGTATAATTATTTAATCATTAAAGAATTCTTTTATACAGTCCATAAACTCGCTACGAATGTATATTTCCCAATTTCCCTCTATAATGAACACCCTCATTATCTGAACACTTTTGCTCGGTCCCATGAGTGTTCAGAATAGAGGGAATCCACTGTATATGAGGCTAAATTGTATAAATTCAGCTTTGTCAGGTAAAGTATGTTTTTTTTTTATCTTACCTCTGCGTTTGAGCGATTCAAAAAGAAAGCAAACTACTTCGAGGTCGTGTATTTTTTTTTATTATTCTTTTTTTTTAAATTTATTTTATATTCAATTTATTACATTTATTTTGCTTTTTATTCTTAACTTTTTGATAATGTTTGTTTGCTATCTTCGAAGTTTGATGCCTGAATTTTGCTGCATCTTTGAACGCCAGCATGGTAACCAATTTTGATTAGTTTATTTTTTTATTATTATTTCTATCTTTAATTCAAATTTTTAATTCAAATTTATTAAACCAATTTTCAACTAATAACTCGTTTTGATTAGTTAATAGGGTGTTTTTTTATTTTACAATTTGTTTTGTTGGTGAGGTGTACCGCACTCCAAATTAATCCATTTTACAATTGCATGTTCATTTGGTATGCTAGACTTTTTTTTGGTATTTAGGCCCTACGTTTTATTATTTTTTTATAGTTTTATTTATATATTTTATGGCATTTAGGCCTAAGATTTTAAGGGTCATCGACGACTTATTATATAATCTATAGATGTCTAGAGAGGCAGATATGAAAAATTGGTTCAATTATTAAAAAAAAGCACTCCTGAAAATTTTAAAATATCCACATCATTTTAAATATGACTTGTTAAGGGTTAAAAACATAGTGCTGTCAACGATTAATGAATCGCTTCATTCTAGAATGATTCCTAAAGACATATTTGCGATTCGCGATGCACCCGCACATAGTATAGCGACGCATCATAGAATAGAGCATCGCATGATTCTAGCATGAATCCAGGACACAAACGACTTTGTCATTTCTAGAATCATTCTTGATTTTAATGAGTTCTGAATGGTATATCGATAACAAGATGTTCGATTGCAATCATTGATTCCAGAATCATCCCAGGTTCACCTTAAGGGTAAAAACATAGTGCTTTAGTCTTATAGTGCTATCTGCGATTAAAGAATCGCTTCATTCTAGAATGAATCTGGGATGATTCTGGAGTGATTCTGGAATCAATGAATGGTATATCGATAACAAGATGTTCGATTGCAATCATTGATTCCAGAATCATTCCAGGTTCACCGTAGGGTTTTACCTTAAGGGTAAAAACATCCTGCTCTCAGCGATTTAAGAATCGCTTCATTCTGGAATGAATCTGGAATGATTCTGGAATCAATGATTGCAATCGAACATCATTTTATAGATACCATTCAGAACTCAATAAAATCAAGAATGATTCTAGTAAAAACAAACTCGTTTAATTGTGTCCTGTATTCATGCTAGAATCATGCGATGCTCTATTCTTTGATGCGCCGCTATACTATGTGCGGGTGCATCGCGAATCACAGGTTTGTCTTTAGGAATCAGTCTAGAATGAAGCGCTGATAGCACTATGTTTTTACTATAAGAGTTTAATATCTTAGGAATTTAATATTTTTTAAGATTAGATAGCTTTTTTTATAGAACTATGAATTTCTTAATTTGGCACGAAATTTGTCGCATGATTTGGAAAATTAATATCTGTTGAATTAAGTTTGATTTCTTCTTTCCTCCTATTTTCTTAAGATAATTTCTTCTAAGAAAAGTATTGAATTAGGTTGTTTTTTTATTTTTATAGTTTTATAGTTTTCTTAACTGTTTCTGGCATTTTGTTTTAGGGTTTATATACTTCGTGTTTTTTTCAATTTCTTAACTCCCTTTTATATATTTGAACGAGGTGGGGTGGGGGAGGGTGATTAATTTAATTTTCCTGCATCCGTTGTTTTTAATTGAAAGATGATATCTTAATTGATTTTCTAAGGTCGCTGTTTACCAACACTTATCTTTCAAATCTTATCAACAGATTCTCAAACGAGCCTTAACACATCTTGCAAAAAAGGCTGGAGTGTGAATGCATAATGTCATCCACCCCCTGGAGAAAAACAGTAACTTTCCATCTTTTATTTTTGAGCTTTTTTCAATTGCTTTTTTTTTTATTTTTTACGTTCAGTTTTTTTTTTATTTTTTATTTTTACTCTCTGTCTCTTTCTCTCTTTTTATTTATAACCTGCAGACATTTATCATAGATTATTTGAACAGTCTTTTTGCAACGCGTTTTATAGTGTAATTTTGTACATTTGCATTTTCATGTAAAAAGTACAAATTTTTAATCTTCTTCTTCTTCAGCAAAGGTTTTTTACACCTTTTTAAAAGACATTTTATTTTCAGCTTATTTCTTCGTCTTCAACGTCTTTACTTTTTTAAGTAATCGATTAATTTGTCTTCGTTTGTGTTCTTCACCTGTAGAAGATATTTTTTGTGACTTAGTCTTATGTATTGTGACAATTATTGTTTTGTTTGTGATGAAGACTTTTTGTTTGTTAAGGTATAGATTTTGTTGAACATTTTGTGGAAAATTTCGCTAATTTTGAAACAGATTTCGAGAGGTGTTTGTTGCCAAGATGACAAACATATCTTAGAAATCAAAATCTGTTTTGAAAGCATTAAAAGATGAAATTTTAGGTTGATTCGAAAGAAACATATTGGTTACTTTAGCATACATATTAAACAATTTTTCATCCATGATTGCATTAATTTTTAAACCGTTTATGCATGTTGCTTAGATACAATCAATCTGAATTTGAAAATATCAAATGAAAGGAGGCCCTATTTTAATAAATTGTACAAATACTGTATGTTTAATAAATCTTGAGTAATCTAGTATTAAACAACTAATACTAATACTAGTTGTAAATCAATAATCACAAAATTCATTATGCCTATTTATCGCTGAATGAAATTTTTGAATCACCCTGTAATCTTTTTAATATTAAACGTATTTCGACCAGATATTTTGATTCATGTAGCTAAATTCTACAAATACAATGTTTGGTAAATCTTATTCAAAATGAAGTAACTAGTACTAGTCGTAAATAAGTAATATCAAAGTTCATTATGCCTATACTTATCGCCAAATGAAATTTTCGAATCACCCTGTAATCATTTAATATTAAACGTATTTAGACCAGATATTTTGATAGCTAAATTCTACAAATACAGTATGTTTGATAAATTTTTAATAATCCAGTATTAAACAGGTAATAATAATGCTAGTAAAAGTTGTAAATCAATAATCTCAAAATTCATTATGCCTACTTATCGCCGAATGAAATTTTTGAGTCACCCTGTAATCTTTTAATATTAAGCGTATTTCGACCAGAAGTTCTACAAATACAATCTTGAATAAATCCAAAATTAAATAACTAGCATTAGTCTTAAATTAGTAAGCTCTAAAGCTACCTTTTTTGAATATTTTTTTATTAAACTGATTTTTGAATCACCCTGTAATCTTTTAATGTTAAACGTATTTTGACCAGCTATGTTACCAGATATTTACACCGGATATTAAGTATATTTACAAGAGTGATTGGTCAGCCTCAGAAGGGCTTTAATGCCATATAATAACAATCCATCTAACTATTAAGGTTTATTAATCTAAATTTTATTATAAAATAATGCCAGTTTTATGATAATTTGGTATTTAAAACTGACATAATTTTTAATTTGTCGCCAGATTAGACACGTACGAATGTACGTTCAAATTACACCTCCCACATTAAATATAAATGGCTAATTAAAGTGCTAAAAAGCTAAGAAAATTGGCATGTACTTTTGAATCGATTTTTAGATTTTAACCCTTAAGGTCCCAACCCAATTTCAAATGTTAGGTCTATATGTCACGACCATTTCATCTTCTTATTCAAAAACTAGTTTTTCTCATTTATAATACGATGTAGTATTATATAAAATGAAAAAAATCCACGTTTTTGGATATGATATCTATGGAAAAATGCCAAAATGGCCACCTGCCAATTGCATGGCTTAAATTCCCAAACTGTATTTATCACAAACTTCTATAAACCCCAGCTGCATGAAATATATAAATATTACTAGGCCTACTTGAATTAATAGAAAAAGAATCATCTGCTATAAAGTGTTTGTAAATTGCGTATTATAGGGCTGAAATAGCTTCGTTCTTTGGGCTTGACGTCATCAGGTGGGCCAACACCCAAAAAAAAAAAAAAAAAAAAATTCACATTCAGTTTGTAATCCTTTCAGAAAACGCAGCCATGGTTTTATCGATTGATTTAATAGCGATCGATTCAACACTTATCAAAAGAGGATAAATGTGAAGAAAAAAAAATCCAAAAGAACCCTAATTAATTGATTTCTTGTTTTGCAAATTTAGGTTTTAGCTTTTAAGCTTTAAGACTACATTTTAATCTTTCTCTATGTTTTGGATTTCACATCTCGTTCTTGCCAATTACAATCAAGATACTTTAATACGATGATATAAAATCACGATTTTGCTGAAAAGGACCCAATTAAGGTCTTATGTATTAGCTAAGGAAATGCTTCATCCAACACCATGCCTTTTACCTGTTATTTTAAATTTCTTAACCTGAGAACATGCCTTTATCTGTTATATTAAATAAATTTACATGACCCTGCCCTTAACTGTTATATATTATTATATACATGCTGAACCTGGGACCAATTAAAGCCCTTATCAGTTATGTAATATCAATATTAAACTTGAGGACAAGGCCTTATCTGCTACAGTTTGTTAAATACATGTTGAATCTGCATGGGACCAAGCCCTTAGCTGTTATGTTAAATCAATGCTGAACCTGGGACCATTGAAACTCTTATTTGCTATGTTAAATACATGTTAAACCTGGGACCAAACCCTTAACTATATAGTTAAATCTATGCTGAACCTGAGACCATTGAAGCCCTTACCTGTTATGTTAAATCTATGCTCGAATCAAGCCCTTAGCTTGTATGTTAAATACACGTTGAGCCTGGGACCAAACCTTCAACTGTTAGTTAAATCCATGCTTAACCTTGGGTTATTGAAGCCCTTACCTGTTATGTTTAAATACATGTTGAGCCTGGGACCAACCCCTTATCTGTTAGGTTAAATCTATGCTGGGACCAAGCCCTTAGGTGTTGTGTTAAATCTTTGCTGAAATTGGGACCATTGAAGCCCTTACATGTTATGTTAACTCTATGCCTAACCGGGCACCATTGAAGCCCTTATCTGTAAGTTAAATCTATGCTCGGATCAAGCTTTAGCTGGTATGTTAAATTTATGCTTAACCTGGGACCATTGAAGCCTTGATCTGCTATGTTAAATACATGTTGAACCTGGGACCAAACCCTTAACTGTTAGTTAAATCTTTGCTGAACCTGGGACCATTGAAGCCTTTAGCTGTTATGTTAAATCAATGCTGAACCTAAGACCAAGCCCTGGAATTTGATCTTAAGGTTTTGCTTCCCCTTAAGAGGCCCTAGATAATTTTAATGCCCTTGTCTACCTTAAGATATCACTATGTAATGTCTAAATTACATTAAATTTTGCATTTTTGTTTGAAGGGGAACGTCTTCTAATTTATTAATTCCTTAATTTATTAGTTTGTGAATTTAATGTATTATACCTTCAAATAGATGGTTGGAATGTCTGAGGCTGTTCAGTCACCTAGTGAATGAACCTGTTACCTATAGTGTCCATTGGTCACTTTTTAAGTTTTACAGCTGGATTTTGTATAAACATGTTTTCCCCTCCACAATTTCATTGTGATGTTTCGTGTACTGTTTTTATATTTAATCTTTTTTCATTTTTCTTATTTTTTTAGAGATGTATGATCTATAGTGAGCTCCTTTTAAATCTTTTTTTCATAATATTCAAGCACTAATTTCCCAAATTATTCACCAATTTTTATTTTTTTGAATTTTCAGAGACTGTCGTGTTGTCCGTGATCCGCAGACTCTTAAATCAAAGGGTTATGGATTCGTTTCATTTGTTAAAAAAGCGGTAAGTTTTCAAAATTTACTTTTATTTAATAACACGAAAAATCGATTTCTATTTCACTTAAAAACACGTAAAATCAAATTTATGGATCGATTTACATCCAAATATAAATTGAGTTTTGACGTCATGTCTAAAATTTAACCATTATAATGAAATTATTTTAGCTTTATTGCCCATTTTGATCAGTTGTGAGTTTCAAATATGCCAAATTTATTTACATATACATTACATGTATGTACATGTACATTCCTGAGCTGATCGGAAAAATTTTATTTCTTGACATTATTAAGTCAATCTTTTGAAATTTAGCTTGTCAATTTGCAAATTTGAAATGGTTTTTTGACACTTCAAATCCGTTTATAACGAATAGCAAAGTGATTTGTAATTATTTTGAAATTATTAAGGTGGTACATGTAAGTTGAGTGGCTGAAAAATATAGGTTATGTTCAATAAATCAAATTGAAGCACAGAAATCAGAAATATTGCTCTTATAAAATTCAATTTCCTGTTCATAAATTAATTGCTATTCAAGTATTTTTTGAATATTTAATGAAACTTTAATCTGAAATAGCTAGTTAAGAAATTAAGGAATTTAAAAGAAATCTGTATCTGTTTTGTGGATTCCTAAATTTGCTAAGTTTTTATTAATTAAACATGTTTCATTTCATTATCCATCAAATACGAGGATTATATTAGAGAAGTTTTTAATTTGTAATGCATTATTATAATGTAGAACCTTAAAATCCTTAAAAAACTTGGTTACTAAATTACAACATTTTTTTTATAAATCACTGGATTTTAACCAAGATTTTTGCTAGCTTGTTACCTAGTTTATTTAACCTTGAAAACTTATACAAAAATTAGTTTATTAGATTACTAGATTTTTACCTAGTTTTCAATTTTCGCTCATGTTATTAGAGAATTTTCATTTGTTTAAAATGATTATCATAATGTAGCTTTATAATATCAATAACTATCTACCTATTTTTTTTCAATTTTAATCTAGTTTATTAATACCAACATGTAGTTTTCTACTAAATTACTAGATTTGTCCAAGTTTTCAATTCTTGCTCAAACTTCTGTAAGACAAGTTCAATTTCGTCTCAAGAATAATTTTCAATTATTAATTGACACATAAAATCAATAGGGGTACATGTACTCAAGTGCATCATCGTACATTTGAGATTTCATATTATTTCGTAAACAGGCTCGTGCGTACGTTCTAAATATCTAATTTTAGTTTTAAAAATCTATCACGTGCGTTCTGAAAATCGGTTTTTAATCCTAAAAATCTATATCACGTGCGTTCTGAAAATCTGTATTTAGAACGCACGTGATTACGTATTATTTCGTAATACGGCTCGTGCGTTCTAAAAATCTATATCACGTGCGTTTTGAAAATCTGTTTTTAGAACGCACGTGATTACGTATTATTTCGTAATAAGGCTCGTGCGTTCTACAAATCTATATCACGTGCGTTCTGAAAATCGATTTTTTTTATTCTAAAAATCTATCGCTTGCGTTCTGAAAATCTATTTTTAGAATGCACGCGATTATATACGCACGAGACTCTTTACGAAATAATACGTAGTATTCACGTGCGTTCTAAAAATAGATTTTTAGAATGCGCGTGATATATAGATTTTTAGAACTAAAAACCGATTTTAATAGCGCACGTGATAAATTTTTTAGATCGCACGAGCCAGTGTACGAAATCTCAAAATGTTCGATGATGAACTCGAGTATCCCTAATATATATTTACCATACTTTTAACTATTTCAATTTCCGCCTTGTTTTTTCTACTAGATTACTAGATTTTTCAAATCTTGCTCAATCCTGTTAAGAAAAAGTGAATTCCGTCTCAAGATTTATCAAATCCTAATTGCTTCTTAAAATCAATAGCTCTGCTTACCTATTTTTTATATATTTTTTTAATAGTGGATTATATAACTCAGGTTGTTTTAATCTTATAAATAAATGTGTGATTCCTCAAGGGAAGGCTGACAGAAAATGTCTTTCTTTTGAACTTAATTTGTCCAGTTGTCATAAGAATCCCATGTTTTTACGACTTTTTTTCTCCTATTAAGAAATGCATTTTTCTGTTTTCTCCGTTGACTACGAATTTCGTTTTAAATGCATTTGTATGAGCAGTAAGCTACTCTGACTACTAACAACCTAAATGGTGGTTCGTTTTGGGACTCCCAAGTAGCATAAAAATGCTGGATTTTTGAGACGAAATAAGATTTGGACGAAATCAGAAATGTGTTTTTCCTACAAATCCGATTCAATGACCATTATATTGGCCAAACAAAAAAGCATCTCGTTAAAAATGCAGGAAAGCAAAGCTCATAAAAAAAGCTATTTTTTTTGCCTCGTTTTCAAACATTTTATTTCTTTTCATTGTCCAGTATATATGTAGTTGCTCATATATTGCCGTAAAATTTTCCCTTTTTCCCCGTATACATGTAGCACATTTTATATCTTTTTATCACATTGCTGGCATTTATCTTTTTTTGCCAATTTTAGGAGACAAATCTTCTCCTAGAGATTTTTTAAAAAATCTTTTTAGAGGTTTTTCACCTAACTTTGTACTCCTATTTTAGTGTCACTATCAGTGTGTCTTTTAAACTCTCGAGTCGTAAAACATATATCAAAATTGAGTCGCATTCGTTATAGACATGCTATAAATATATCAAACTAGTCTAGCAGAAAAATAGAGAAATCCTAAATAACAAATTATTGAAACGTAAACTTCATTATTAGAAAACGTCACCGATATTATCGACTAATATTAGAGTTTAATTTACAGATTCCTTGATGAATTAAATACATGTAGTTGAAATCCTATAAAATTAATTTACCACCTAAATGTTGACAAACTCAATATTAGGTGAAATTATTAATTTCTCAAATGCAAGTAAAATAGAGATTTTATGGTTTAGGTAATTAGACTTCTGATAAAAATGCATTATTCAATCTCTAGATATTATGATATTTTTATTTATTATTAAATTTTAAAAAAGCAATCAAAATTAACAAACCTTCTCTAAGGTCATTAAAAGCTGACTAAATAATAAAAACAATGATGTTATTTTTAATATATTATTTTAGTGATATTAGCTATGCAAATACATTATTTCAGTTAGTGATATCAGTGAAAATATATCATTTTAAAGATATTATTGGAAATGAGTATTTTTCAATATTTAGTTTAAGGGAAAATGTTTAAAAATAACTGTAAAAGTTGTTAAATTTAAATACCATCACTATTAAAATTATATCGAGGCATCATTATGACATACTGTAAAATTTAACTAGCAATAAAATAGTGAATTTTGCAGAAAATTCGGATTTAGCACACTTTATTAATATAAAATAATTTATATCAATTAAGTTTAATTTTCTTATTCGTCATTACTTGTTTTTATGATAACATTTTGAATTTATTAATTTCCTTAATGCAAGCGAAAGTTTAATGTTTCGGAAAATGCTTTCAGTCTATCTCATTAATACATCTCTCAAAATTAACATAAGTCGGCATGGAAATTAAACGAAAATCTAGCTATTATACAAATAATTATATTTAAAACTGGTCTTTAACATTTTATTTAATAATTGCTATGAAAATTCGTCATGAATTTAATTTTAATTGAAGACGCTATCTGTTAAATATAAGCACCGATTATAACTCTTTTTAAAAATAATACCAGTAAAGTAACATAGCACTGACAAATTTTCTGGATTTACTATTTTTTTTTACTCGATTAGCTTGACCACTTAAAATAAATTACTGAATTGATTCAGAGATTCCCTTTATCCAATTTCAACATTAAATGTGCATTTCGGGGTCTAGTAATGCTAACTGATTTCCATTTTAGGGTGGAATAAAATGTCATTTAATGGTAAAGCACATGTAGTATAGGCTATAAATGCTTGAATGAAATCAACGATAATCGTGTTTTCGCAAATAGTATTAGAGACGCAATGAGGTTGTGAAAAAAAATCTATAAAAATTCAAGATGCATTTGTCTTTTTATTTGGACGATTGATTTTTCTATTATTCATAAAAAAACAAGTTAAAAAACTACATGTACATGTTCGTGGATATGTATGCATGTAAATGTGTTAGATCCCTATTTAGATAGACGATGTGCGCTACGTAATGGAGCATTTTATATTGCCAGACTGCTCTTTATTGTTTGGCATAAAAAAAATATTAATTATACTAGTGGGTATAAGAAGACGTTTTAATTACTTTTACACTCGCCTATTGTAGCGTATAAAACACATTGCGGGGATCCACAATGTCTAATGAATAAAATAACCGCTGAATTTTACACGCTTTTTGGGGGGTCCTATATACACATTTTACTCTCCTTATACACATTTTATACAGACAATTTGAAAAGATAATTTGATTTTGAGGATTTTCTAATTATCTGCTAGCGCTCATAAAATCAACAGTTACTGCAGCCTTAAAGAAAATCATTGCTTTACACTCTCTTGAGCTTCAATTGTTTTTCTCAAATGTTTCGCTATGATAATGAAATTCGACTCGCTTTTATACACGTGTAATTTTAAGTCTTTCTTATAGCTACTACTTTTTATAGAAATTCAGCTTGGAATTTTAGACTTGTACTAGCTTTTGTACACTTGTGCATTTAAGGAAAGCTGCTTAGTTTTAGAAATACCTAACTTACACTAAGTGTTATTAATTAAGTGTATTCGTTATTTAATATTACATGTACATTAATTTTTTTTAAATAGCTGGGATTTTTGATATAATTGCATGTACGTTAATTTAAAAAAAAAACTAGGATTTCAACTCATCTATTAATACAATTGAGAAAATTTTGGCTACACTGAATCTAATTCTGTTTGCTTAATAGCATCACAGAATGAACTTTACTCATGCTCACATCATCATTTTTTGTACATGTACATGTACATCTTTTATTTTTGAAATATGAAGTCTAGACAAGACTATAGGAATCATTCATTCGTAAAAGTTAATACACACTGTACATTAAACTAACCTGTGGTCAAGCATCAAGATTTCATTTCGTTTAATGTACTGCATGCTCTATTGAGATAGTGGTGTTTCTTATCTCTTATTGTCTTACAGCACAAGTACTTATGTTAACCCTATTATTTTTACAGGAGGCTGAAAATGCCATTGCCAGCATGAATGGTCAATGGTTGGGCAGTCGTGCTATAAGGACAAATTGGGCTACTCGCAAACCCCCTGCTCCTCGTTCCCAAAACGAAGGTAAGACACAAATAATATTATTATTTATAATATTCCTTGTTGTCTTAATTATTAAAATAGCGAAATTAGGTACATTTCAAATTTCATGTGTTGGCAATCGTGCATAGCATCTACGCATTGCAGGGAAGCTTACTTTTCAATTTTTGCTTGTTATATTAAGGGGCAAAGAGCTTCCCCGCAATGCACTTTTGCTATGCTAAATTGCCAACATTCTGGTATCGTATAAATTCCATTCGCAACTTTGCGATTGATTATTACGTGTCGCAAATGCACCAGTAACACTCATTTGAAGATGATCTACGACAATATAATGTAATTGGACTTTTTGGCTTATCGTAACGGTATCGTTAACATGTAGCATCCCAAAAACTCCAAAAAGATGAATTTATTTTAAGTTGTGCCATATTTGTTGTATTTTTCATAAAATACGTTTTTATAAAATACGAATCCCTTAGTATTAAGTAGTGTTTAATGGTAGTAGTATTTTATACGCTCTTACAACTCAACTTTTAGTATTGTAGTTGTGTGTTTAATGCAAATCATGAGCACTATATATATGAATATGTTTTGATAATATATTTTGCTAAATAGAGAATTAGACCTTGCGAGTAACAAGAGCTACATTTTCATCAACTATTTGCATGTTAAGACACTAAATCTGTAGGGAAATCCAATCAAGAAGCGTTGAATGACCGACAATGGCAAGTTTTTTTCCTAAAAAAAATGTTCATGCTTTTTACTAATACGTTATCGATAAAGGGATGTGAATAAGCATAAGTTGATCTTTTATTCATTGAACGCTAGCTACTTTCTTCCTACGCTATAAAATACAAGAAGGGCACTCTTGCATTTCAATTTTTATATTATTGCACATATTCAAAGTTTTATCATTTCATTTTCTCTTTTCTTCTCAGTTTTCATAAGGGTGGCTTTTTTTTTTTCTTCTTCTTCTTCATCGTCTTTTTTCTCTCTCTCTCAATTTCTCCTTCCTTTAACTTAATTGATTTATTGATCTCTTACACACACTGTCGATGAAAATGTTTTGTTTGAGAAAAAGCCTAAAAATAAAAATAATGGCGTGGAAAGATAAAAGGGAGGTCCTTTCCTATTTATTATTGCAAACTCAAGTCAAAGGCAAACAAAAAAAATGCACCAGCTAAGACATTTTTGCATAAAGAAAAAAAAAATATTATAGGTAAAACCCTCGTTGAATAAAAAGACTGACACACTGAAGTCATTTCATTCTAATATTTCCAATTTTCAAAAGAAATCCCTCTTATAGAGCTTTAATAAACTGTATAAAGAATTGATAGGATAGCAGCGTGCGTGTAATTGGAGAAGTGCTGGATCAATGTCTTCAATTGCCCATATATTCTTTAGTCTTTTTTTTTAAAAAAAAAGAAAAAAAAATATCCAATATTAACGAGAGAAAGAAAATGTCTTTGTAAAGACTCGGGAACAAATTTATACGAGCCAAAAAATGAATTATTAAAAGCTTCAAACATGAGCCGAGGGTTCAAATGATGGAAAATAGAGCCATTTAGAAAAAGTGTCAGAACCGAAATGCACATACAATGGAAAATTAATCATTGGGAAATAAAATACCTTTCTATATCTACTATTATATTCCTACAGAAAATTTTAATAGAGGCAAGATATGCTTTACGGTATTCGTTCGCATACTGGCAGTGAACGAGAGTAGTATAAGAGAAGCTAGCATTGTCCTTTTACAAAATTGACGGATTTGTCGGTTAAGTTTAGTATTTGGTAAAATAAGCACCCATCATAATAACTATCTATGATACCAGCTGTTAAAATAAGACCCAATCTACTAGCACTTGATCTCAACTTTAGCTCCACAAACTAATAAGGACGCACTTTTCTTATACCACTAACGAGAACTTGTTAAACGTTGTTTCGTTAGACTTTATTTTTAATAGAGGCAAGATCTGCTTTACAGTATTCGCATACTGGCCGTGAACGAGAGTAGTATAAGATAAGTCAACATTGTCCTTTTACAAAATTGACTGGTTTGTTTGGTGCAGTTCAGTATTTGGTAAAATAAACACCCATCATAATAACTATCTATGATACCAGCTGTTATCTACCAGCACTTGATCTCTACTTTAGCTCCACAAACCAATAAGGACGCACTTTTCGTATACGACTAACGAGAACTTGTAAAACGTAGTTTCGTTTGGATAAACGTAACCCAACATTTTGAAAAAACGTCTTCGTACAACAGTGAAACCATCTCCTGGTTGGGAAAAATGTTAAGCAAAAACAGGGCAGGCACAAAATAATCATTCAAAATCGATTTAAGTGATATTTAATATCATTTTTTCTCTCTTCGTCTATTTACGAAGCGAAGCTCGAGTATAAGCGATCAATTTACGCACAAAGGATGAGATAAACGCTACATTCCCGCTTTGTAAATTTATGAAAGTTATTACAGATATTTGCCTACAGAATAATAGAGAGAGAATGAAACAAGCTACAGTTAAAGGATTTAAGGTTATTTTAAATGTGAGGTTATTTTCGTAGAAGTAGTGATACGTAGATATACGAATTTCAGCGAATACCCGTACGCAGCGTGTATGTGTGTGGGTTTGTTCAGCATAAACTTTTGATCCACTCACCCGAATTTACCCAAAATTTCCATGTATATTCTTCAGCTGCCAATGAACAACATAGAGGGTCCAAACACTTAACGTTGGAAATTAGCTTTTCTTAGCGGTGCATTATGGGTACCTATGGTGGCGCTGCCTGCTGGATAAATGTTATATATAAATGAAGTGTCTTTTTTACAGGGGAGGGGGTTTATGATGTAATTGAATAATCTGGACAGGGATGGTGGGAGGGGGAATCAATTGTGTTCACCAATTTGTGTTTAACCCCAGTTATTTACAGCTATTTTGATATAGTAAAATTTCATTGTACTCTTAAAATCTAAATTTTCTCATATTACTCTTATCTCTAAATTAATTTACCTTGTAAAACTTAATTATAACTTCATAAATTTTAAAAATATATATATAAATTTATACTTATAAAATTGTATAATCTAAGTTCTCTAAACTCTCGTACTTATTATTCTATATTATTATCCAGATTAATTCAGATTTCGAAACTTATGAAATTATAAAATATAAAACAATGTAAATTTATACTTTTATTAAATTCAATTGTACTATTGTCTAAATTAGCTAAACATTCTAATATTATTCTGTATTATAACGAAATTAATTCACCTTACTAATCTTATAAAAATAAATTTCTACTTTATATGAATTATAATCCAAATTCTCTTAAATATACTCTTGTTCAATGTAATATTTCAAAATTAATTCACATTTCAAAACTTGATTTTAGAAATATATAAATTTATACTTTTTGTGAAGCGAGATTTTTGATTATTTTGCATCGTTTTTGAACAATACTGGATGTAATTCACCTAGTTCATGTTGAATCAAAATTGAGGAAATTGAAATTAATTTAATACATCTAGTATCGATAGTGGTTCCTATATTGTATGACAGTAAAGTTGTAGTTTTGTAATATGACCTACATGTAAGTCGTAATTTGTTGCTATATAGCAAATAGAGGTTATGCTCCCCAACTTGTACGTTTATTGTCTAATATAATTCAAGCACATTGGTTTTTATTTTCGATTTTCTGTCATGCCATGTGTGTAGATGAAATGTCTCGCCCTCTAGCTGTTGTCCACCACTTTCAATCATTAGGTCATCTTTGGGGGTCAAACACAATAAATAGATCACACTTCAAACTTGATCAACTCGATACTTGTTCGAGGAGCGTAATTTGTTTGGTCGACTCAATAATATCGACTGACCGAATTTCAAATTAAATTAAGGATACAAGCTTTCATTCGTCTTCTTCTTCTTCAACTTCGTGATTTTCATTAGGGTTAATTAACCCACCCCCCATATTACGATTTTTATTAACCTGTTGATATACGATATTATGCCATGCTTTAGGTTATTATCAATTAGTGGTTTTAATAGCGTTTTAGTAGCAATTTTTGACGGGTCTCGGTCAAATTGGTTTCCATGAAGATTTTCGTTTTTTGTAAAAATGATTTTATAAGTTTAAATTTAATAATTTTTATATCGAATTGATGGGTTGCTGAAATTTGATGCAATTATCTAGAACTCATGTCTATAAATTAATTCCCAAAAATTAGATCAAATATTTAAAGTTGAAACTTTTGTTTGAAAAATTAAATTCGTTGAAATTTGGTAAAAATAACTGGGGTTTTAAATTTGGTAAAATAATTATCTGATACTAATTTATTCGTGTAAATTATAATATTTGGTATTAATTTTAACGTTTTGACCTGTCGTTTTATTTTGCTTAATTTGGACATTAGTTGGTGCATTTAATTGGTTGAATTAGTATTTTTCATAGTAACATCATGTTATTATAAAACTATTATTTAATCTGCTTTATAAACGTTTATAAACATTTTATTGCTATTGTTTTGTATTGTATTATAATAATCTTCAAAAACAAGTTCTTAGATTTAAGAGCTTAGCGAATAGTTGTACAAAGTCGACAAATAGCTCTTTTTTTAGTTAAAAAGCGTGTGAAAAACATGTTATATTAATATTGATTTGTTAGGAAATTTAATAAAATAATTCATTTTTTCAATTTATAAACTTTTATTATCACTTTGTATTTTTATTTATTCTAATATTGAGATTTTCAAAATGTTAGGATATACAATCTGCAATCCAAATATCAAACTAGATTTTAGTAACAAATTTGGTTCATTTCTTATAAAAGTTTTAATTGTTTTATGTTATAGTAGGACATTTAAAAAAATAATTCACTTTTTCTAGCATAACCCTAAATTATCAATTTGTATTTTTGTATTGTAATATACAGATTTTCAAAATGTTAGGAAATACAATCTGCAAACCAAATGCCAAACTAGATTTTAGTAACGAATTTTGTCCATTTCTTATAAAAACTTTGATTATTTTATGTTATAAATTCCACATAAATGTATTGTGTTTAAACTTGAGATTTCTCTTCAATTTCCTTAATTATTTTATATGTTTTTTCTCCATTTTGTTTTTCAATTTCAACAACAAAATTTGCATTTTAAACACACATGTCCCTGCAATATGTTGCTTTTGTGAGTTTGAATTCTTCCTTTCGTTTTTTCAATGTCCATCGATTTGGTCACTGCCAGCCAGCAGAATGTATATCTATGGTTTAAGCTTAGCCTCGTAATCCCCTTTCACACGTTTCAACTGAAATGTTGAAAATAAATTGTAAGAAGTGGTTCAGTGAAGCAAAAAATTCTTGGGTTATAAAAGTTGGACTGGATATGTACATGCAAGTACATGTACGTGTATTCGTAGAGGTCGACTTTTGTCTTACGATCAGATGAGTGGCTTAACTCCCATTCGGTTAGTTTCACTCCATTTCCATTGCCAAATACCTTTTTTTTTTTCCTTTTTTTCCTATGTGGTCCAATCATATCTTTATTGCTTGCCCAATCCTTAATGACTGCTTTCTTTGGAGTGTGTGCCGCTGAAACTGTAAGAACTGCAGCTTTAAGCATGCACTTAACCTTTTATTCAGACACTTCAGACACCACACTTTATTCTCACTAGTCATGGACAAATCATTGATGGAAAACCTGGAAATTTAACTATTCAAGCACTCGTTTTACAAACCCAACTAAGACTTTTTTCATAATCTTATACAAGTAGATTAATGAAATTGGCAATTTCAACCATTCTTGTATTGGTGGTTATATTAGCCGGATTGTAGGGTTACTTTTAATATTGACGACATTGGCAGCACTGTTTTTTTGCCAATGCGCATGCGTGGGGACGACGTTATCCAAGTAGCAAGGGGAAAAAAAAATGACGTCATTTTTTGGTCAGTTTTTTTTCAAAAAACGCGTCTTACGTCGAAAATTTCCTTAAAATGACGTCATTTATGTGACAAAAAAATGACCAACTCGAAAAATGACCAAAAAATACCAAAAAAATGACGTCATTTTTGTGACCAAAAAAAATGACCAACTAAATATGAACAAAAAAAAACAACTAAAAATGACAAAAAATGACCAAAAACTAACCAACTAAAAATGACCGATAACCAAATAAAAATGACCAAATCAAGACATCATTTTTATGATTAAAAAAAAGTCCGACTAAAATTACCACAATATATATAATCATTCCATTTACAGCGCATAACTTATTGATGCGCAAGCGTAATAATTTGTTTATCGTTCTCGTTAAGATTAAAGGAAACCTGCACAATCCCTCTAATATACCTTATTTATAGTAAACTAGAAAAATACACATTTCATGAAAATAATATGCAAAAATTAGATGCCTACTAATCTAATTTGTTTGGGGGGTTAATTTGTAAATGGGGGTTAATTTGTTTGGGATCAAATAGACAACTTATAATAATATTAAACTTTCATATACATGTATACATGTACATAAACCTCAAATAACTCAACTGATTTCGTTACATATAGTAATTTACTTATTCTTCGGCCAATGGCACATTAGTCTTCCAATCCACGTTTTAGGAAATGTAGGGGGGTATAAACCTCGCGTACTAATAGGTCCTATCCACTTGTTGCCCAAAAATCCATCTTATCAGAAATCATCTTATTGTTGTTTTTAATGGCAGAAAGTCGTCGAGTCGAACTTGTATTAGGTTGATATTGAATGATGGATACAAGAGCTAGTCGGAAATGGGCGTCTGGAAAAATAAAGCCCTTTTCGATGGTCATCTAGGCATCCATATAGCTATATAGAGGGTTGAGATGACTGCTCCAGCTTTTAGCCATAAATCAATCGGTCCAGATCGAATAAAAATGGTCAGTGTTGCGATGCAATGTGCCTCATTGATGCAATGCTCAGTGGCCTTAGTGGACATGATGACCCAACGGTCAAATGGAGAAAGCCATTTGGAAGGCAGCAAATGGGTCTGAAAAGCGAGCAAACTCACATATCCCCTCACCAAACAACAAGGCTGAGGAAATGTGTTTTTGGGTAGACTCGTAAAGCTTCATGGCTGCAAAAATGCATTTCCAAAAGATGTGCTCTTTGATGGCATTTTCTCTGTATCAAAATCATCATTGCCAGGAGGCCATCAACGACAACGCCGAAAAGAGGAGTTTGCACTCGAAATTGGGAGAGATTCTCATATCCCCCTCCATTCCTATACTATATACTTTCCTAAACTCAAATGATCCAGAGGCTGGGTTCAACTATTTTTAAGTTACTTTTCACTCGATTTATGCTCGAATTTACGGCGTCCTAGCAGCTCTGCAACCACCGATACGCTCAGCTTCGATAATTCTTTACTGGAATTGAATTTTGGTAAAAAGGACTTGTTGCCAAACACTGTTTTTTTTTGCCAATCGACCGCATCATTACGGAGTTTTTGTCGCTTACGAGATGGGTTTTTGGATGTGGACCACATATCCTTATTCAACCACCCTGATTTAAACTACATGTACTAGTAGCTGTGAGAGCTAGGGAATTTAGGGAAAAACAAACCTTTTAATGTAGGGCTAGTCTACACTTTGTTAGCCACTGTTAAAGGTTTGCGAACCGAAGCACCACCTAGTCAAACTCTTGTCAGTTGACGCCGCACATGTTGTTCGCCATACCGAAACACATCTATTCCTTTTTTATTGGTTACACCTCTTATCGTCCCACCCCCATTGTTTTGAGCGGATTAATGCGTGCACCTTGAGATGGCCAGGGTAACACGGCGCTATTCCTAAAACATCAGTCCCCCAAACTCGTGAGTCGTCAATGCGGATTAAATTCAATTCAATTCGTTACCCTGCAGTCAGCATGTAATAGGAAAGAACCGGGTTACCGAGAGCACCTACGGTGCTTATTAGCCCGTTTTTCAAGCGGGTTTTTTTTCCACCCGTGACAAAACAGGGATTTCAAAACACTCACCATTTGACGTAGATTGAAGCCGATTTATTTGGCTTTCGAACCGGCGATGAAAGGTAAGCTGACAGCCGCATCATTCGGCTATACAAAGGGATGGGGGAAGTGTTTACCTAAGTCGGCAGCCATCCAAACGGGTAGGCTTATGCTTACACGTTTGGGAAAAAAATGGCGATGGCTGTATTGATGCCATAGGTTTTTTAGTTAGTTTCGTAAGCTGTTGGTAAGCTGGTATGCGAACCAACCAACTCAGAAACGTATGCGTTTTAATATAATAGGATGTGAATAGGGGCAAAGTGCCAAATATTTAAGGGAAAGAGTATACAGTCGTGGCCGCTTTTTGGAGCATTATCCTGGCATCCGTCTATATGTGCCTGTATGTGCGATTAAGGGAGGTTGTGGGAAACGACAAAAAACCACAATAAGGATAGCGGACCGGGATTCTAACCCAGGTCTCCCGAGTTCAAGGGGTTAAGTATAGCCACTATGCCAACCTTGTCCGATCATCGGACCACTTCCGTGCCTCCACCCCGGCCATTACCACAGCACCCCTTTACAAGTTATTACATACCTCTTGCTATCTCCATTTTGTGTTTAACCCCTTACCATCAACAAACTATCCTTCTGCTCTAATGCGATGTACGGCGCCAAATATTAATCAAAAAATGTTGGAAGATGGGTTAGGACATAATCCAGGGCCGGTCAAGGGTCATAATAGGTTTATGCTACACGGGGTATTTATTATTTAAGTATATATATCGCATGGGGTGAGGTTGATTTCGTAAAATAAAAACATCTGCAGGAATTTACACTAGAATTTACCGCAGTGTAAATTCCTGCTGAGGTTTTTATTTTCAGATATTAACCTCACCCTATGCGATATGATATATAAATATTCGAAGAATTTTTTCCTCTTGATACGTTTCATTTTGGTTGACCCTCGGGTATGTCTCTGGATTTTTGGTTGCCCCTGGTTCGTCTCGGGACTATTGGTCGACCTCGGGTATATATCAGGAGTTTTGGTTGACTTCGAGTTTTTCTCGCAAATAAAAACCCCAAAAAAGAAGAGAAAAAAATTCTCCGGGTATTTATAGTTTCTAATTCGTACCGTTAATTACGTTAGGTAAATTTTCTGTCCTGAATTTTTAATAAAATTAAATATATCCTGAACATAAACAAATCAAGGATTAATTCAAGATATACATGTATGTTGCAAATTTTAAAAAAAATGTTGGATATGTTGATAGCGTTGAACGTATTTCTCATTGCTTATCGGTTCACGGATGTTACCGAAAGTGAGTTTAAATTGGTTCTGGGCAGTTTTTTTTTTTTTTTTTTTTTTTCAATTGATATTTCCCATCTAAGAAAAAGTAGTAAAAATGCCATGAAAAACTGGGTTGTTTTATTCCCTCGTGAATTGTATGCCGGTCGGAAACCATTATTGCAAAATTGCAATCTTGGCACTATAACCCCTTATATTTTACTTCTTAACACCCAGCCTGTCGATAGTTTGCCCATTAGATTTTTCTCTTCTTTATGACTTTTATGGCTTTAAGAGTTTAAATTTCGACTACAGTGCAAAGATATGAACGAAAATAGGCGGAAAATTTCAGCTAGCTATAGGGCTACAATTTTTTTCAGATCATTCTTATATGACCTATAGATCTATTTTGTTTGTCATCTATCGATGTGCTTTTATTCCACTAGCCACCTCTAGATAAGCTGATTTATGAACGGGGGAGTTAGCTAGACCCATCCCACCAATCAGTTTCATGCTTTTAGGGACCCTATTCTCGGACTTAACTTCACTCATACTCATTTTTTGTCATTTTCTACTCTGGGATTGTCAGAATTATTACCAGAAGAGTGTGCTGTTGGAAAACTCATAAAATACACGAGTAAATGTTTAGGTGTCTGCATGCATGCCATTATGGGAAAATTTCATACGACGTCTTCCTCATAATTTAAGACTTTCCCCCGCAAATAAATGCTTTCTGGTATTTGTACCCACAAAATAAGATGGGATGGGGGGGATTTAACACTATGCTGAGTGCTATACAGGGTGGTCCAGCTAATACCGACCCTGGAAATATATTCCAAACAAAGAAGTTATTAAATAATGTAAACAGATAAAAGTTATTTGTTTGAAGGGGGAAGCTGAATAATGTGTGTTCTGCCGAAATTAGCCGATGCATTCAAGGTCATTGCAAGGTCAACTTTGTTTTTTTTCAATACAAACCCATACATTTTATCACTGATTCGGA